>JAVQIZ010040004.1:0-2500 GCA_036023535.2 Galaxias brevipinnis | reverse complement strand
GTGCTGCATGTATGTGTGCGGTGTGTGTGTGTGTGTGACTATGTATGGTACATGTGCTGTGTGTGTGTGTGTAGATACAGTACCAGTCAAATGTTTGCACACACGTTCTCATCAAGTCAACTTTCTCATTGATCCAAACTTTTGACTGGTACTGTGTGTATGTGTGTGTGTGTGTGTGTGTGTATGTGTGTGTGTGTGGGTGTGTGTCTGTGTTTGTATCTCTATGTCTTTGTGTGTGTGTGTGTGTTTGTCTCTCACCGGGTCCCAGATCAGCACTTGTCTCTGGTTCCAGCAGGAGGTTCCCGTGGAGACCAGGAGGTTCAGGTCTCCTGCGTACATCACCTTAGTGACTCTGTGCACCTCCGCACCAGACGCCTGACACACACACACATACGCACACACACACACACACGATAACACCCCCACACACACAGACACACACACACATGTTAACAACCCCACACATACACACACATGTTAACACGCTCCTACACACACACAGACCAACACACACATGTTAACTCACACACACAAACATACACACACATGTTAACACAGACACACACACACACTCATTAACACAGACACACACACACGTTAACACACACACAGGTTGACCTGCAGCACGGTCCCTGAGCGGGGGTCAAGGACCCTGACCCTCCTGTCCCTGGACGCTGTGACCAGACGACTGCCGTCCGTATTGAAGCTGACGGACAGGAGCAGCTCTGAGGAAGAGGACACCACACGCACGGGACAGCGCAACACACAGCATGGCTGGGAGACGTCCCATAGGAACACCTAGTGAAGGAGGAGGAAGAGGAGGAGGATGAGGAGGAGGAGGAGGAGGGACACATTAACACAGCCTGGCAGGGAGACGTCCCATAGTAACACCTAGTGGAGGAGGAGGATGAGGAGGAGGAGGAGGAGGAGGAGGAGGGACACATTAACACACAGCCTGGCTGGGACACGTCCCATAGTAACACCTAGTGGAGGAGGAGGAAGAGGAGGAGGAGGAGGATGAGGATGAGGAGGGACACATCAACACAGCCTGGCTGGGAGACATATAGTTAGTTTTTTGTATTTTTGTATTTTTTGCAAAAACGAAAGTATAATAGTAATCGCAACTTAATGCAGTGAATTTAGTGTATTGTATTCCGTTAGTACTGCAAATACGTACAAACTACTGAATTGCATATCTGTATATTCTGCTCTTAAAAAATACAGTAAGCACAAAAAACAAAGAAAACTACAGCAAATGAATAGCACATTACAGTACACTCTAAACAATTTTGCAACTGCAAAATCAAAGTCAATGAGAGATTACTGTAATTCTGCCATCACGTCTTTCACAGTTGCCCAAAATTCATCAGAAATTCCTGTTTTTGAATATTTGGATTTAAGGTTTAAGGTTTGAGGAAATGGGTGAAGGTTTCAAGAAATGTGTTTTAGCAATTGTGAAAACCTGTATCCAGTAAGATAATGATGGTGATAATGGCAGTGATGATGATAGGGTCCTACTCTCTCTTGGCTGAAGGTGATAATGATGGTGATAATGGCAGTGATGATAGGGTCCTACTCTCTCTTGGCTGAAGGTGATAATGATGGTGATAATGGCGGTGATGATGATGGGGTCCTACTCTCTCTTGGCCGATTGTGATAATGATGGTGATAATGGTGGTGATGATGGGGTCCTACTCTCTCTTGGCTGCAGGTGATAATGATGGTGATAATGGTGGTGATGATGGGGTCCTACTCTCTCTTGGCTGAAGGTGATAATGATGGTGATAATGGCGGTGGTAATGGCGGTGATGATGATAGGGTCCTACTCTCTCTTGGCCGATTGTGATAATGATAGTGATAATGATGGTAATACTGATAGGGTCTTTGTAGTGCGTGCTAGCTAGCTAGATAGATAGAGAGAGACAGAGGAAAAGACATGTTCGTTTGTAAAGGACCAAGAAAATAACTGAAAAATTAGAGGGAATAAGGAGAAAAGTGTGTGTAAGGGAGGATGTGTGTGTGTGTGTGTGTGTGTGTGCTCCAACCTGGTGGTCGTAGGCGGAGCTTAGCAGCAGGTCCTTGGCGGTTGGATGCCACTCAATAAGCCCCACCCTCCTGGAGTGACCAATCAGAGTCTTCCTGGCCCGTGTGATGTTCTGTTGAACGCCACACACAGGAATGTCCCACAGCCGCACCTAACACACACCAATATATACACACACACACACACACACACACACACACACACAGATATACACACACACCAATATATATATATACACACACCCACCAATTTATACACACACATACACATACACACAATACAGACATACATAAAAAGTACATTTAAAAATAATATAAATACATTAATAATAGCAAACTAAATATATTTATGTAAACAAAGATGATCACACAGTCTCCTGCTCAGACACACACACAAACACACACACACTGGGTGACTGCGCCATTCAAACACACACACATACACACACACACAGAC
>JAVQIZ010040002.1:0-25630 GCA_036023535.2 Galaxias brevipinnis | reverse complement strand
CAATGTTGGAAAAACTGCAACAAAAATGTTTCCAGGTGGAGGTAGTGCCAAACAAGGTTCCTTGTGAAGTGCGCAGAGCCACAGCCTTTTGGGAAGTGCATCATCCTGTGAGGCCTTTTGAAAGAGTCCTGTCAATCATCCACTGACTAAGACTGTAGAATCACACCCTCTCTCTATCACTCTCTTTGATCATTCTATATTTTCTCTCTCTTTCTTACGCACACAGACCCCCTCACACACACAAGACAGACAGATGGATGTGAAAGAGTGGTAATGTGGAAGATATTGATTTTACAGAGCTTCTGTGTGTGTGTGTGTGTGTGTGTGTGTGTTCATGTGTTTGTGTGGGCTCAAGTTCTCATCCCCACCCTGTTCAACGTACACCACAGTACGCATGAAACACCATTGTACGTAAGCAGGGAGGTTAAAATAGCCTTTTGTCATTCAGCAGGTCTCCAACACCTATGTGTGTAATGCGCGTGTGTGTGTGTGCTGTGAAATGTTGATAGCGGCACTTAATTTAACCAACCTACCCATGGGGAAGCAGCCGCAACAAAGCTTCCTCCCCAGTAGGAGACTAACCTTAGGAAGGGTTGAATCATCGCAAGGCCCCTGGGATATTTACTGCCTGGTGGGTTGGGGCAGGTAGACAGCGCTGACAAACACAGCATCACCGGTGATGTCATGTCAGTCATTGTGGTTTCAACCATTTGGCCTAACCTGGCTGAAACACAAAGCTAAAATTATCACTGGATAAATATAAATATTATATCTAGTTGTCTTGTTTATGATTCAATGGGACCTTGCCTTACATAGTTTTTTATAGAACATAGGCCTAAATTGAGGACAACGAACAAAGTTAATTCAGTACATTATCAAACCATAAGTTCCTCATGGAGCACCATGGGGTGCCACACTCTGCTGCTAACTAACCCTCATTTGCTCTGCTCAGCGCTTTTCCCCACCTGTCCAGACCCAAACATCACAGCTCCATGCTCTCCGTCATTCCCATCCTCAGCAGCGCCGGGTCACTGTTAGCGCCAAGCACACTGATCACACCAGGAATGACAGCCAGACGCGCCGAGTGCGTAAGCGGAGCCCTGGTCCCACGCAGTTGCTCTGCGTTCCGCTTGCAGTGTGACACGCTGCCAGTCCAGTTCTTGGCTCGTGGCTTGAGCCTGGGAACTCTTGGGAGAGAGCCGACGCCAGCAGAGCAACACGAACAGATTGGGAGGGATTATTCACTGTTGTCTAAAGCACAGCAAAGCAGGATGTTAGTGGGTAAACAGGCAGAACCAGGGGCCAGGGTCCTTGCCCACCCCACCCCGTTTCCTTCCCGTAGGCAGCGGACACTTTGGTTCCAGGGAGAGCTGGATAAAGGACAAATGGTCCAGAAAAATAGAAGAACGAATGAAAGGAAAGTCAAATTTAAGAGAAAAATGTTACTGTTTTAGAAAACTATCGTAAGGCAAGATTAAGACAAGAGTGATATTTGGGTAATACGATGGCTCAGTGGTTAGCGCTGATGCCTTATAGCAGTAAGGTCCAGACAATAAACACATTCTATAGTATCAAAATCCTTTTAAAAAAACAGCCCAAAAATGTGGTAACGTTGCATGAGATCACTTTCATTGAAACTTGCTAAGCAATTACTCTGACAGTGGCTGATGTTACTTCTGAAACTGACCCACATGCACGCTTCTAAGTGATTTGCATAAATTAAACCTACAGAGGAAGCAAGCAGAGGAAGTCCCACTCGAAACGCCTAGGGCAACCATGGGATTTTCTTATCTAAATTGCTCATCTGAGCTAGTAGTCTCACTACTTCTGGAGAACTAAGAATGAGAATTTGCCGCACTAAAATGACGACGCTCTCTCTCTTTCTCTCTCTCTCTCTCTCTCTGTCTCACACACACACACACATTCAAGTAGGCTAGTGCAAGTTAGCCCTCCTCTTTCCCCCATCACTTTCTCAAAATTGAGTTTTTTTCATGGCCTACAGACGCACACAGATACACACACCGACACACACTAGGTGTTTGGTCTAACAGGTTTTTTTGCTTTCCCAGTTTCATTGGGCTAGAAACTCAACATCTCCACCCCTGTGGAGAGAGGAGTTGAGATGACTCATATGTGAGTCATATCACATTTCTCTATAACTGGAGAACTCACGGTTGACTTATGTATGCTATTTTGTTGTTGTTACTGTTGTTGTTTTTTTGAGCTTGTTATAGTCAGAATTTATTAATCAAGAAAGGTCTTTGTGCATTAGCACCATGGATCTGAAACGATTCATAAACTGCATTTAAAGTGTTTTAATGCCTTCAGCCTTGGATTGATACAGAATAAAATAAAATAAAAAGTAAATACTGTACAGTTTGAGTTCTATTGTAAAGACCCTAGCAAGCTGCTCCCATTTCCTGTTCTACAGGAAGTACAAAAGCATAACTGGTCCTGTCACTCACTGCCTTACGAGCAGGAAGTGTGCCTGGGCTAACAGGAAATTGTTCCTTCCGGCTTGCTTAACATTGTCCCCCCCGAAGTTGGGAAAACCAATGTTTGGACAACCTCTTATATCAGTGCACATTTATGCTGATTTCACAAAATGGCCTGAAACATTAGGAGAGGCAGACACTATATATAAGGCATTATTTTTCCAAGAGCTGAAATTTCATGTTCAAAAAGTTTTAAAATGCAACACTGTTTCCAGAAGGCATCACTTATTCTGCTGGCAGCAAACATGCTGAACGTAGCTTTTCAACACGTTTTGCAATGGAAACTCTAAGCAGATGTGTTTAAAGAAGTTCAACAGGTGATGCACCACACACACCGAGCACGACACAGAAAACCTATGTCATAGAAAGTAGGTTATTTCCTTATCTCTCTGGCACAGCAGCTGGCAATTCTCAGTGAGGTTGTTCATGAATATAATAACAAATGCAGTAACATAAAATGTTGCTATTAATACACTTTTTTAACATGCTCATGCTTATTGACTATTGCTCACTTTCAAGTTCTATGCATCAAAATACAGTATCATGATCGCAAACCTTTCATGATTGATACCTAATTCAAATCTGCTTCAACATGCTGTTGTGCAAATAAGTAATAACTGCTCCTGTCAAACACCGCCACAAACAGCAATCCACCTGGCTGAATTTGACTTACAATGGTCTGGGCAACTGAGGTTAGAGTCATGACTGATCTGATCTGATCTGAAAGGCTGTATGTATCTCACTGGGTTAAGCCCAAACCGCATTTAGCCACACAAGAAACAGGGCATTAAAGTATGCGGATGGATCTAGTGACATGGGAAGAGATAGGCAATTAGCGTTTCAACTTCATGTTGACTTGGCTGGTTTGAGATGAGAAGGAGGCGGATGTCAGGTCAAAGGCAGGTGAAGTTGACTACTGAGAAGAAATGAGGGGGAGAGAGAAAGAAGTGACCCACTTGCTATGAGTCATATATAGTTGACTTTTAGGAGGATAGCTGTAGCAATATAAAAAAGAGAACTGAGGCCAAAATTAAATGGTGTTACTATGTTAAAACAAAGGTCCATATGATGCACTTCCAACAGCTAAACATCTATTTAATTTCTGAACCGTTTGGTAGGCTCGGCTGTAATTTAATTGAAATAACATGAATTGTATTATTAGTGCATGCATGCGGTACGTACACGGGCTGTCACCCATACATAGGCATACACAAACTAAGTACAGAACATGCACAGACTGCCAACATCCAACCCACTGCACACTGCCCACTGTACAACACACCTGTAGTTGTCATAATGGTTGTCATAACTAAGAGTAAAGCAGCCTCATCAAAATAAAGTAATGATAAGGTACATTTCAAATGAAAAGCAGCGTTGCCAAGGTTAGCCACTGGCTAAATTGCCATCAAGGGATTTGAATGATTCAGGATGATTATGTAACAAACCTCTGCTATTATATCAAGCGTTAGTTTGAGCTTGCAATAGGCTCCCTCTTCAACCTGGGTCCTGTAATAAATTAATACTTGTCTGTGAATGTAACTGTATGTGAGAGTGAATCTGTATTTTAAGTGATTTTGACTGTTTCTGTGTGTGTGTGTGTGTGTGTGTGTGTGTGTGTGTGTGTGTGTGTGATGTTCGTCAGAGAGAGACTTTTGCATTTATTCCCCTGCAGGAAGTTCAGACAGGACATGCTTAAAGACATGTTTTGTGCGTTTTAAGTAGTAACCTCATTCAAATGAAATTCACAATAGGTTTACATGGGAACCAGTCATGCTACTGCATCTCCAGCGATCAAAGTAGCAATCTCCCCTTCATATAGGCCAAAATATCATCAACACAGATGTCCACGCAGAGGTGTTCTAAAAGTCTTGCGATCTCACTGTAAAAGGGAAAGGCGCTCCTTTTCTTGTATCAGTTCATCTAATTCAGCCATTCCTGAATAGACCCCCATCTACCTACGTGTCGTCGTTGCTTTATGCATTTAGCGGCACATTAATGAAAGGATACCACACATTCACAGGATAAAGAGAAAGCGATGGTGTCCGAATGGGACTGCCCACAGACGACCCCCCCCCTGCCTCCCAGCTTGAGATGGCCTGGCTGTTGTTGCTCATCTCATCCCTCCCTGTCTGACTCAGGGATGAAATATACTTATTGGTGAGTCACTCTGCATGCTCTGATCATGTGCTCAGCTGCGGCGAGATGGCATGAATGAAGGGGCGCGCCCATTCGCTCTTTGTCTCTTTTCCTACTCATCACTCTGATGGCCGCCTTTATTGAATTGAATCTCTCTTTTATTTCACTCTTTCTGTCGCTGCCTCTTAGCGTCACCTCACTTTGTGAAACGGACGATGCTGATGGAGCGCCAGTAAGAGGTTTACCGCCGTCAGTCCACCTAAACGATTGAGAATAATATACTCAGGGATGACGGAACGCAACTGTGTTGATATTGTCCCATTTAGTGGGTTTTCATTGAAGGGTTTTCTCTTTTTACTGAAAGGAAGACAAACATAGCAATTTGTTTTGTACTAGAGATTTAAAAAATAGATATACCTTTCAAAACATTTTGTTGTATAACTGTTCTGAACTAACCACATTAGACCACAGCCTTGACACACCAAACTAGGCCTTTTAGACCACTTAAAGTTTGACAAAGGTCAATAGATGTGTGAAGATTTGCGCTTGGTTCTCCTCCCATAACTCAGAAGACTTCTAACATTCTGAGTGTCACAGCTTGAGGCTGTGCTCATTGATGTGGTTTGGTTTGGTCCAGTGAAAGAAGCCCTGTCTCTGTTTTAGCTCTCTCCCTCTCTCTTTTAAGCAGGCAGACACACACAGCCACATAGGCGTAAACACTCTGTACACTCTCACTGTTGCTCTCTCTCTTTCTTTCTTTCTTTCTTTCTTTCTCTAAATATAATTTTCCCCCTTTTCCCGGCTTGTGCGACCCACATGTGTCTACCCTCCCCTGGCCCCTGAATTCTAGGGGATTAATGTCTTCTTCTTGCAGATGACAGCACAGTGGCTTAGCGGCACCATAAGTGTCCGCCTCTGCTCTGCCTCCCTGGCTCATCAAACCCATGAGTCACCGGGGGGACAGCTTACGTGACCGCAGAAGCCACAGCTACCACTCTTTCTGACATTTTATTCATATTTCTTGCTCACACGTGTTTGTGTCCTCTGTCGGGTTTTGACAAAATGGGGTAACTGCAGTGTGACAAATAGAATCTACAGTATGTGTTGACAACAAAAATGCTAAAGGCCTTATAGATAATGCTAAACTACTTAGTGTGTGCTTCATGTATTGTTCTGCTCAAGGTGACAATGCTGTACTATTGGGATGATGCCACTATTCGTGATAGAGGTAGTAGGAGTGTAATTCCTAATTGAAAAGCTTAAAGATGGAAGCACGGAGCCATCCAATTACATTGCCTGTCCACGCAAGGATTTTGCATAATTTCTTCCATTTTCAATTTCCATCTAATACAGGATGCAGCCACTTGAGTGTGGCCTGGGCTTTATTGTTACTGATTGTCAGTTAAAAAACGTCTCCGTCCTCTCCGGAGGCCTTATCAAGACGAGACAGCACTCTGTAATCAAGGCAGTGGGTTAGCTGGCTAAATTTAGTCCCTCTCTCTGATAGCAAGGGGGAGATAGGGAGGAGGGGGGGGGGGTGAGAGGGAGAGTGATTGAAAGACAGGATGAGGGGGAGGCCCAGTGCTGTGGGCTGTGTCACCTGTTTCTTCTTTCACCACGGTTGTACAAACCTCTCTTGTGTTTGTGTGGTGTGTGTTGTGTTGTGTGTGTGCGTGCGTGCGGGCGTGCGTGCACATCTGTCCTCCCACTCGCACGTGTGCGTGTAGGTAGGGTAGATATCCAATCATGCCCGATGGGAGGAGAGAGAAGATTGCCCCACCCGCACCAGGACCACCCCACCAGTGAAGGAGGGAGGCGAGATAGAAAGCACAGAGGGATGACTCACTCAGCCCTCCTCCAGGGAGATGGTTAGAGGATAGTGCAGAGGGTGGATGTCAGATACCAGGTGCCTCTCTGGCGGCCCACTTACCTACCGACCCCGCCACTCAAATGTTCCATAGCGTCTTTTTCAATTAGTAAAAGGTTCACCATGCACTTACATAGGGGTTCTAGAAGCAGGCCGCATCACTGAATGAAATGCACCCATTTTTCCCCCACGTCTTTCATCTACAAACATGAATGGCAGACATGTACTCTTCGTGTAATTCATGCTTTTGAATGAAAGATGTCATGCAAATATGTTCAAGGGAAATTCCTTGACGATGCTGTCTGTAGAAAATGCAAATGAAAGCTACAACACTTTTCTCATCTTTGGAAAGCAGAAGTACAATGTGTGCAGGTGTTATCCAGCTGTCATCTGTCTTGGGGGGTTTTCTGTTATTTCAATCGTGTTATTAATAAAGGACGGATTGACTGTGTGCGTGGGTCTCTGTGTTTTTGGGATGTGTTCCTTTTTTATGGTTTAAACTCGGAGCTTCCCTATCTTGCTATGACGTAGGGGACCCACTTTAATTATCTCCTCCCCCTATCCTTCCTTTTATCCATCCATCTCTCCCTCTCTCCCTCCCTCTGTTTCTCCGGCTGGCTTGTATGTGATTAGAGCAGAGCGGTACAGTCTGTAGGTCCCGCTGACTTTAATTCCCACTGAGTGGAATTGGCTTTGTGCCTCCCACACAGGTGAAGAGGGGGGAGGACAGGAGGGGGGAAGGGCTTGAACAAGGCAGCAAGGATTCAGGCGAAGGCGATAAGAGAGATAGAGAGCGAGGTGGATTTTGTTGTAGTAAAAAAACGTACCGTGTGTGCCGGGGATATCTACCGAGGCTTCCTGTCAAACACGATCAAAATGCTATTTGTCCTTATTCCAAGGAGGGCAAATGTGCACCACTAAGTGGAATATGAAATACTACAGTGCATTTTTTTGAAGGAACACAATATGCTAACAGAGCCCACAATCTTTGAATCCACTTGCACACGTAAAAGTTGCAGACAGACATGCATACATGCACACGCACACACACACACACACACAAACACAAGTCCAATTGTTCGAAGGAATGTTTTTGACCATGTAGAGGAATGTCTACATCCTTTAACAACAAGGCCGGTTGACCATCGGCAGGATATGCTGTTAAGGCCTATTTCCAATATATCCTAACCAACAAGAGCATGTCAAGGGAACTAGATCAAGGTTTCTAAGGCGGCCCTCTAAAGTCATGGTTTATTGAAAACCTTTGGCACCAAAACACTCGATCAATAACCCCCGTCAGTCTTTTCTCTTTGCTGATTACTGCATCATTGTACGTCCCAACTCTAATTCCCAGGACAGAGTAGGAACAAAAGCACACACAGACAGGTCCTCACAATGCTCACCATGTTGATGTCCACTGAATCTTATCTGGGTATAACCCTGACACCATTTTCTTTGCCGTGTTCAATAGAGCTGAACCCCCTTTGCATAAACAACCAGCTCGAAGGTGGATGATTTGACAGTGGGCTCATCGCAGGCCTCTTACAATTACATTTATTGTGCTCTCTTCGTAGCAGCTTTAAATCCCAGTCTTCCTCTTCCCTTTTGATGACGGACACCTGCCACTGAATAAGCTTATTCCTCCCTCGGCTTTTTCTCTTGTAGTTCTTCAAATCTTACTAGACAGCTATGGATGTGAACGCATATGGAGAGGATGCTGAGCAGTGATATATATATATATATATATATATATATATATATATATATGTAATAGATGTAGATATAGATATATAGATATATATATACTGTATATATATATTTATAGCTGTAGATATAGAAATACAGATATAGATATATATTACACATTACATTTACATTGTGAGCAAGTTATGGTGCAGAATTGTGCAGCAATACTGTTTTACTGTCATTGATATATGGGGATGGTGCAGGGTGTGCAGACCCCGGCTGATAGTGGCCAATATCTGTCAGCTTGTATTCTTGACCTTGCCTCGATTGCTCTGCAGGGCCTTGAGAATGCTGTGGGCAGCCCTGTAGTTCTAGCCCAACCTGCTTGCTGAGCACTCCCTATAGACTAAGCAGAAGTAGACGTGGGAACTGAGCAAGCAGCAGAAAGGGCAAAGCAAGAAATACCTCTATTATATTTATTGCGGTTAGCAAGCACTCACAATGTCTTTCTTCACTAGCTTTCTGGCTGAAGGAGCAAACAATGGATGCCTGGTATACCTCAGCATTTGGCCAAGATGGTAAGGGGCGAGTTATCGCAATAAAAACAACAGCCTCCGTTTATACAATCATCCGCTTACAGAATTATGGAAAATAATAATTGTGGTTATGTTAAGAGCACACACACATACACAGACACAGACACACACACACACACACACATACTTACACACATGAGTAACTGTGTGTCTGTGTTCAGCAGTCTCTAGACTGGTCGAATCAACCCTTATTTTTAGTAGCAGACACAACACAAAAGAGCAGAAGGAGGCAGTGGTTGTTTAACGTCGGACGTCACAAAGTAACATAAAAATATCCCAAACTCTGCAGTGAATTTCTTGAGCCCTGTCAGCCCTTCCAACAAACAGCGGGCCACATTTGTCACCACCTGGGGCCTGCGCTATTTATAGAGATGATAATCTCACCCAGAGGTTTATTTACCCAACAGCTCAGAGCACAGTAGCGGCAAGCTTCGTTTAAGTTCTAGCAAATTTTTTCTCTTGATCCTTTCCTCCATGTCTTTTCGCTGGACTTCCTCTTCCCTCTCTACTTCTCATTTGAGTGTCTCTTGCTCAAGAGCCTGGCTTATCTGAAAGCGTTGCGACATAGGGATGAGTTGTGGGTGGAATCGGGGGTGAGTCAAGTCTCTGGGGGCATATGAGTGTGCATGCTTGTGTGTGTGTTGGTGTGTTAGGGAGCGAGAGAGGGAGAGGGAGGGAGAGAGAGAGGGAAAGAGAGAGAGAGGGGGGGGGGGAGAGAGAGAAAGAGAGAGAGAGAGGCAGAGGTGTTTTCACATTCATGTGCCCATCCTGCATTTGTAATCAAGGACCTCAAATGCTGTTTTAGAAACACGTGTTGCGCTTATCAATGTAACTTCTCAAATCCCACCATTTCAGTTGATTTAATACCATATGATTTCAGTGTTCAGTTTCTCATCTCATGGGTTCTCTTTGTTGGCTTCCAGTGATATAATTCCAGCAATAACACACATAATAGCAGAGCACTGCTAAAGTATGTGTGCAATGTGATTATTGAAAGAAACAGGGATTGTTGAGAAACCACCCCCTCACCATCGTCAATGTCTCTTGTTTGGGAACACCATGTCTTTGAACACACACGCTGCTGTCTTCACATCCTTGGTCAGCTGACCCAGGGTGAGTAATGGGAGCCATGTTAGGAAAGGGTGCAGTGCTGAAGGAATCTGGTTGAGTTGTCGGAAAACCAGGAAGCACCTGTGTCGCTCGGGGACTCTTCCCCGCAAAGATGGCCCATTGTGCGTGTTCTTTTTATAAAACCCATGGAAACTGGGTCTTTTTGGATAGGAAGCCAGTGGATGCACTCACACCATGTCAATACAGCCATGCCATGGCAATTATGGTCCACTGTAAACAAAGATAAGGTTTGACTCGGGGAGACGGAGTTGACTTTGGTTGTAGGATATCTGGTTATCTTAATGTTAAGACGCTATAAGCGTGTGTTATTACATCTTTTCTGTGGGTGGCATTACCACTTTTGCCAAATGTTAATCTTTTTTCCTTAACGGAAACAGAGTACAGGCTAACTGTCTCTTCCACTGACTTCCTGCCGCACGGTCCCACAGTAGATGTATGACCATTGCTGAAGTCAAAGTCACAGGCACCCTGACGAGGTTCCTCTTGCCTTTAGTGGGGTAGTCTTAACTGTGGAAGGATTTCCCCGGGATTAAAGCTTGCCTACGGACTTCCTAAACTTATTAGTTATACCACTGAGCTATGAATGAGACCGAGACAATCCTGTTAGAGAGATGCGTGAGCGCTGTGACTGGAACACAGACACACACACACACACACACACGCTCACATACAAACTCAATACCCGTCGTGTTTACGTGGCACATTTTTTGAGCCCCTGTTGTCATTTAGACCCACTAGACTAATGAACCTGTAATGAAATGAGGGCCAGATAAACGGATGCTCGGCCGTCCAACTCATCATCAGTGATGTCACGCTCAGATTAAGCTGGACCATATGGCGTACTGCCTGCTGTCCTTCTAATCCTCCTCTAGCACCGCCGCCATCTCTCCACCTCCTTGGTGCCACTGCCCGAGGCTCTGCCAAGCAGGCGGGCAGCAGATCACACATGGATCCCCTCGTCGTCTGAACAGAATAGGTCGGCCTGGCTGAGAACATATAGCTATATATGTAAATGTCCCAAGGACCCCAGTCCATCCAGATATCCATATTGTATTTGATTGTCTGTATGTCTGTTTGTCTGTTGGTTTGGTTTGGTTGTCATCGAAGCGCCACTCTTTGGTACCTTGGCTTTGTCTTTGCCTCCTTGTGTTTGCTCTGTCCACTATACACATTCTTGTTGATCTCTTGTGCTCTCTATCTTGTATGCACACATGCAAATACCAGACACGTACATGTTTGACTTCTGGCATGAGTGTGCTAGTGGACACACATAGACACACACAGACACATGTGCAACAAACATACATCTAATGAAACTTGTGTGAATTGAATCTAAGCAGGTCACTTTATCACATACCTCTTTGTCACCAACACAACAGAGAAGTCTATTGATGTGTGGATATTGCATGCCATGTGAGTATGTGCAGTGTGACGTTTAAGCCTGTTAGTGCATTTATAAGATTAGGGCGTACAACCAGTGGATATGGCCTCGAGCAGGTGGATATGGCAAACATGGGAACAGGCAAAAGTGAACTCTATTCAATCATTAAACTAATAAAAATTATTAAGATTAGTGAGTGAATGAGGACTCACGATTGAGAGCACTTTGGGCCTCTTATTTAAAATGTAAGACAATCCAAACTGGCTCTGTTTCTATTAGGCTTTTGTCTTGTTTTTGCCCCTCCTCTTAACATGAAAATTAGATTAAATCTAAACGTTTCATTCATTCTAACAGACAGTTGATTCCAAAACAGAGCATTTGCCGTGGATTAGGCGGGGCTAGAGTACAGTCAACACTAGCGGGGGTAGGTTTTATATTGATTACAGAGCACCGGTGTCCATATATGGTTCGTGATGTCATGCGCCGGAGGTTCCAGTCATATAAAACCATCCGACGGAATCCCCTTGGAGGAAATGTATGCACTGAATCGCGTTTGACAAGTCCACTCGGCTTTCACGGCTAATATTCGTACTCTGTAGACCTTTAAAACAACTATCAAAATGAAAGTCTCAAGTATAGACTGCCGCCGTCTAAAGAAAATTATAAGGAAGGAGTGTGGGAGTTGTCTAATTGTGGATTGTCGACCATATTTTACATTTTCGAACTCTAATATCAGAGGGTCTGTAAATGTCAACCTTAACTCGGTTGTAGTCCGGAGGTCCAGAGGAGGGCCGGTCCCACTTCAGTTTGTCATACCGGATGAAAAAGCCCTGTTTCGGCTTCGGGAGGGGAGCATATCGGCAGTTATTGCCTTGGACGACGGTACACCTCACTTGCAAAAACTGAAAAAGGACAGCATTGCACAAATAGTGATAAATACCCTCTCACATCTAGCGAGTGGGACAAGCATCTGTTTTCTAAAAGGTGAGCATAATTAATCACTTGTCAAGCCCACCAATAGGTACCTTTCCAAAATGCCCCATACATTAAATACATTTCCAGAATGATTTATTTTAATGGTATTTATATTTTATTATAAATAAAAACAATAACATTTAACTGATTATAATCTATAGCCTACATAGGCCTATGAAATATATACATCTGTATTTAGATAATTGTGTTTTTCCAACTGTAGCCTTCTCATAGCTTAGACATAGATTTATAAGCAATAGCCTACTATCTTAGAATCTGTCCGGAGTTAACCTGCTTAAGTAGCTGTTTCCGTAGAATGACCTAAGAGTTAAAATAATATTTTTTTAATTGCTAGTGTTTGTGCCATTCCTATGACAAATACATTTTAGTCAGTTATTCAAGAGATAAATGTGTTGTTTGCGTCAAAAGAGTCTGGATGAGTCATAACACTTTTGAGAACATCACGGATATATTTTAAAGTAGCTGCCCTTATTAGTTAAATACCCTGCACAATCCATTACATATTTCAATTCCTTACCAGACTGGGTATGTGTGAACCCCATTAATTTCCGCCTGTCACCTCTGTGTCCCCAGATAGACCTATATGGATTAGAATTTAGGCTAATTAATGGGGTCATTGTTTATTTGTAATCAGTGCTAAATGCTATATTCTCACACTAGCATTCTCCCCTGCATTAAGTCTCTTTCATAAACCCAGACGTGTAAATAACAATATAATTAGTCCTTTGAGTTAACTTATGCTTTGTTTTTGTCTCTATCTCAGGGGGATATGAGAACTTCCACTCTCAATACCCTGAACTCTGCACTGAGACTAAAACCATGGACCACAGCGGAACTGAAACTGAGAAAAGAATGAACAACAGCAGCTGTGACAAGCTCAATTCTAACCACAAACCCGATTACGATCAGGTATGGAACTGAAAACACCCATGCACTTCCTTTCTATCTGAATGTAGAGCTCTAACCCTGAGTCAGAGGGAGGTTTAGGAGGAAAATACCATCTACTCCTGCTGAAACTAAATATATTACTTGAGCGTTTAGTTGTTATGGCTTTCTGTTTTTATAACATTTTAGAAATGTATTGATAATTCAAAAACAAAAAAAATTGTATGGCCCTGCATGACAGCATGTTTGGACATACCACAATTTCATGCTCTCAAAATGTCATTGATATGTGTGGACCTCCAGTGCACCCCATACATAAAAGGTTCTCTATAGAAGACATGAAGGGATGGTCAATGACATCCAGCTGACATCACAAATCCAGGACATTGACACACTTTACCTCTTTCATTTTTTGACCTTTAAAATATCTGCCCCACTCTATCAATTTATAACACGATTTGTTAAGTATATGTCAAACACACAATTTATTTTTTGCCAATTGGAGAAACACAAATCTTTACACGTTTTTAACTGAACGCTTGGTCCTAATTCAGTTACAATACTGTAGTGATCTACTTAGGAGCTGCATTTTTTTATTATGTTATATTTGGCAATGTTTTACCAACCCACTACCCAAACTCACAATACTTCCCCATCTGCTCTCTTTCAGGGCAAGCCTGTGGAGATCCTGCCTTTCCTCTACCTGGGGAGTGCCTACCATGCCTCCAGACAGGACTATCTCAGCGACCTTCACATCACAGCCTTGCTCAACGTCTCCCGTAGGGATATGCAGCCCTTTAAGGGAAATTACGACTACAAGTGGATCCCTGTGGAGGACAGCAACATGGCAGACATCAGCTCACACTTCCAGGAGGCAATAGAATTTATTGGTGAGTAGTGTACTGTAGTTGACTCATTACCCTGTTCTCCATCAAAACATAAAATACCATTAATTCTTCCCACCTGAAAATTCCTTTCTTGATGCATCGAGAATAATTAGGGCGTTAGCATCTCCAGACTTTTTTCACCCTATGATATCACTCTCAGTTATCCCCCTCTTTCTGTGTTGCTTCTCACCCAGAGTAATTTAAAATAGAAATGCTTAAAAACAACACCTCTTATGCAAATCCGTTCTACCTCGCTTGCCATCAGTCCCTGTTGACAAATCCTAAAGCCTGCCTTCATTCACAGAAGCTCAGCTTCTCATCCCCTTATTTCCCTGTCTAAACTCCCTCCCCCGTCCTTTCCTCTTAAGTTTTAAAAGGGACAGTCTTTGCAGTGTCGTCATTGACTCCAGGGCCTAATCTCTCTGGGTTATTGCCGGGTGTGGTCATTCAGTGTGACAAGTGGGTGAGTTGGCAGTTAGTAATGCTGGGCTAGAGGTCAGGACGCCAACTGACACACACAACGTTGTTTACAACTGTTAGGCAGGGGTTGAAGGCTGACCGACACACAATGTAATGATTGATATTATCTGGAGCTGATGCTCATTTACTGCCTGAAAAGGGAGCAGAGCAAATATTGTGACAGTAAAAGGGTAGTGAAGTGTTGAAAAGAAAATGTTGAAAATGCGTAGGTGGTGGCTACTTTTAGCTATGCATATAGTGTTATAGACTTTAGCTCACACATGGAGACCTAGTCTAACCTGTATTAGTTTTGTGTGTGTGCTTTGTTTTATCTATTTGATAACACAAAAATAATTGTTTTAGGTTGAGCTATTGAAAGCCCTTCAGAACTTGAAGTGATTATACATTTCCAGGAATTCAATCCCAAAAAATCGCCATGGTTAACTCGTCTTGGAAGGGAAAAACAATATGTACAAAACTGATTTGTATTGTGGTGCGGAAGAGGTTAAAACTTCGACAAAACCAGTTGTTGAAGTGTGCCAAGAAATCTCCTACACTAGCAAGGGCACATCAAGAGGATGATCATTAAAACACCCACAGCCTCTCAACTCCTCTCTCACAGCCTGATGCAAGATTCATAGTCATAATTCACTCTGGTGTTTTTTAGAGGATCTGATCCATCAGTACGGTCCTGTACTACTTTCTGTGGTTTTGTATGTGTACAAAAGTGATTTGTATCCAAATTTAGCTTGGTAGCTTCAGGCAGTATAGGCCAGCATTTAATACATAGTCAGCCATTGTCCACCTTTGAATCCAATGACCCAGCAGACTTGCAGGACAGACATGTTTCAACTGCAGCTGTGCCCTGTGAGTCAGTTCAGCTTCCAGATTATGTTCCAAATGTCTTTCCGTTTGTGTATGTGTGCGCATGTCGGGGCAGTGTGTAATAGAAGAGAGATGAATGGCATGGCCCTTGTGGGCTGTGTGGGAGTGATGAGTAGGCGATGATTAGACACTGACATGGTTTTCCTTTGAAATACCAGTCAAAGCTCAGCTTCAATAATCCCTATAAGGTTATAACAAGTCATCAGCTGTGCAGTCAACCATTTTGTTAGTACATTATGCAATTCAACATTTCAAACTTACAAAAAATGGAAAAATATGAATATTCATACAGCCTCTGGTATGGGATCCATATTTTTAGATGTAATGTCAATGTCAATGTTTGGATCATGCAACAAAAAAAAAAAAAGTGTCTCATACAAATAAATGATGTGTGTTTTTCTTCTTTTTGCCCTTCCAGATAACGTTAAGCAATCAGGTGGCAAGGTCTTGGTTCACTGCGAGGCAGGCATCTCTAGATCCCCCACAATCTGCATGGCATACATCATGAAGACAGAGAGGAGGCAGCTGGAGGAGGCCTTTGACATCATCAAACAGCGCCGGGCTCTCATCTCGCCCAACTTCAGCTTCATGGGCCAGCTGCTCCAGTTTGAGTCTGAGGTTCTCTCTTCCACCCCTGCCCAGGCTACCACCCCAGAACCTTCCACACCCTGTGTGCAGGAGGTTGCCTCTTTCTTCGCCAACGAGTTTACCTTCAACACAACAAACTTTGAGCCCTCTGTTTTCTCCCTCCCGTCCTCTTTTCTGGCACCCATGCCCCTACAGTCACCAGTCCACCACCAATTCAAATTGAGCCCAATAACTGCACTGCCTTAAATACAAGATAATAAAGTGACTGCTTGTAGAGATTACTTGAAATAAAGAAGAATACAATAAGATGCTGATGCCTGGTTAAAAAAGCAAAAGGAGTGTAAACACTGAGAACTAAAGACTGATGTGTTTATATTGTTATATTCCGTTCATTGAACTTGTCATTTTGAGCGACAAAACCCACAGCACAGCAACTGAACTGCAATATACATGCCTTAGGTTGATATTGTGATTTATTTTGCCTATTCACAAAAACTCAGTCTGGCAAACCAACTTTGTAATAATTGTATGTATGTTTGTCTTTTGTTTTCTCAATAAATGTGGATGAAAAGAAATCCACTAAAAGTACACATGTTGTTATGTTATTTTCACCTAACTTTACATCTTCAGATAATTATCGATTTGTGGAAGTTCCTCGAGGACTCGAGAACTTGAAGAAAAGGACTGCACAAAACAATGACTAAGACTATGCTTCAGGTCTTCTGTCATTATTGTTTAATGTTGTATTGTATCTAGGGCAGGCTATAGGCTATGTAGCGACACAGATTTTTACTTCAGCTACACAATTGCTGGTTGTAATGTTTATCTAATACAATATTAGAGCTTGACCGAGGTATCTCTTTTACAATGGATCCCTGGCCAATAGGAAAGATGGCATAAAACATTATAACAGATGTAAAACCATAAACAAGCAACAATAAACATTTAATACGACATGTGATTCACCTACAAATCTTTTCCAGAAGTGTTTTATAACCATGTTTGAGAGATCTTAAAAAAATGTATTGTTTATATATTCAGTAGGCCTATCATGTAGGCTATGTATTTTATCGACGTATCGGGCATAATTCTTTATCGGCATCGGCCCCAATAATCCAGGCAGTAGGGGGATCCTTTTGGTCGGGCTCTAATAATAATATGTATTATTAGCTACCATTAAATATAATATTAACAAACCGTTAAACTAACGCTGCTAGCTGTAGTTCTTCCTCAGTTAAGTTAGTGGCAAAGCCTTGCACTAAAACACGTTATTATTATAATTATTATTATTATTATTATTATTATTATTATTATTACAGTCACTGCAGTCTCTCTTTGGCGCGCACTGATCTAAGGTGGACTATACTAAAATAAACAAGAGGGATGTAACCAGAGTTAAATTGTTGCTTATGGCACATATACAATATTTTATGGAGATTCTTTAAATAATTGAGATTGATATTGCAAATCCCTGACATATTTCCCATATGCACGCAAACTTACTAACTTACTTTAGGGTTTAGATAAGATTCGTATACTTTATATTTCGATAAATGGTTTAACCCATTTCATCCCGCCCCTGACGCCATTTTCCATGTTATTCTGTGTCACTATTATATTTTCAACTCTTTCAATTTTGGTTAATTGACTATTATCATCCGTGTATTTGCGTTTTAATTCCCATCTTCTCTCCTTTAGAGAAGAAGGGAATTTTACTATTATTTTAAAAGAGGAAAGTTCCTGCACAGAAGACCATGTATATAAAACAGGTAAAGCTAACGAAAGCGCGAGCGGTGCATGTCGCCGGCCTTGCTCCATGTCCATCTAATGTTGGTCATTGAACAGATTATTCCTTGAAATAGAGTCGTAGTTTCTAGCCATGTTGTGTTTAATTTACCTGAACATTGATTCCTCAATTTGCATTTTTTGTTCATACTGCGCTAGTTAGCCCCACCGTTGTGAAAAGTTGTCTAACCAGGGTTAGCTAGATTGTGATCTGCTAAGCTAACGTTAGTTTTTAATGGAATGATCTTACTCTTACTTAGCGGCTAGCATGTGCACTAAGCTAACGTTACCTAACGTTAGTTAGGTGAACGTTATCCTGAAGTTTTTGCATTTCACTGCATATTTTGCGAATAGTATAAGATTTTCATTGCTAATATTACATTTTAGTTGAAAATAATAATGGATTGTTCGTCTTAGTATGCATTCTTATACATTATTTATTGCCTGTTTTCGCGCTCGGATCTCGGTACGTTATGTTAGCTGGCAGATGATATACTAGTCACTCCTTCACCTGCAGGTCATTATCCAAGGGTTCCGAAGTTACAGGGACCAGACCGTGGTCGACCCGTTTAGTCCCAAGCACAATGTCATCGGTAAGTGAAATGGGCAGGTTATCTGATAATGCAGCATTGCATGAGATTCGTTTTGATAGGCTCATGACATTATTGCCATCCTGTCCCAATGTCTTCCCCTCCCATGTTGTTCCCTTCTTTCAGTTGGTAGAAACGGGTCTGGAAAAAGTAACTTTTTCTATGGTAGGTCATTTAAAAAATCTGTTTATGTCTGCAGTTCAATGCTATTTGGTTAGATTGTTTTTGAAATGCAGTTTAATTTATTGCCCCTTCAGCCATTCAGTTTGTGCTCAGCGATGAGTTCAGTCACCTTCGCCCAGAACAGCGTCTGGCCCTGCTCCATGTATGTAAAGATTTGCATTTTACCAATGGGGTTGTGCAGGGGTATTGGTAACCACTTGCACCATAACGTGTCATTCACACCATATATTCTGTCTCTACAGGAGGGAACTGGTCCACGTGTTATCTCTGCTTTTGTGGAGATTATATTTGACAACTCTGATAACAGACTGCCAGTAAGTCCATGTCTTTTGTGTTTATTTCTAATGCCAGCTGTGTTTAAACACCTATGACCACTCTTCCATTTATGATTGTTGCTTTCATCGAAGTTCTTGTGATGACTGCCCATTTCTTGGTCCCCGAAAGTAGCTAGACTTCTTTAGTTGCCAGAGGTTACATTTCACTTGCCTAAAATTCTATGATATTATGTAGTAATGGAATATTCTTCTGTATTTAGAAAAGCATAGCAGTCAGCCACTGTTAAGTGTTTTTCATGCGTTAAATTACTAAGTGAAGCTGACTATTTCAATGGACCTTGGGATTACAGTCCTGAATAGGGCTATTATAACGCCATGTTGCCCTCTGTAGTCCTCATAAATTAATATACAAGCCTGATAATCATCTCTCCCCAGATTGACAAAGAAGAAGTCTCTCTGCGTCGTGTCATCGGAGCCAAAAAGGATCAGTACTTCTTAGACAAGAAGATGGTGACGTGAGTCGGCTATGATATGGTCAACTGAACACGCCTCTAATATCATCAGCGTTACCCCGCTGTAGATTCATGTTATACTCCATTTGTCTTTGTGTTGCAGTAAGAATGACGTCATGAACCTTCTGGAGAGTGCTGGCTTCTCGCGTAGTAACCCCTACTACATTGTCAAACAGGGAAAAGTGAGTCCTGAACCACTAAGACGCATGGCTCCAGTGGTATTAGGCTGTGTTTGCTGCTTTGCTCTGTAATATTAGTGCATTAATTACACCCTTGCATGCTTGGGAGGTATTGGAAAACTATATGGCATAGGTTAATAGCTAAGTTGATTTAATATTGTCTGTTATCATAAAATTGCTGCAATGTAGACTCATTTTGGCTGTGTTTGGTCAGATCAACCAAATGGCCACAGCCCCCGACTCCCAGCGGCTGAAGCTGCTGAGGGAGGTAGCAGGAACCAGGGTCTATGACGAGCGCAAAGAAGAGAGTATCTCGCTCATGAAGGAGACGGGTAAAAGATTTATAACACAACCTTGTGTAACATTGTATGATTTATCACTCCAGAAAGACATTAGGAAATATATTTATAGATTAAACATGCACTGTTCCCCCATCACCCACTTCCACAGAAAGAGGCATGTATATCGTTTGAAGATCTGTCGATCTGGAGGGTATTGACAGACGTTAATCTGAGCCTGTACTTTTTGTTTGTTTTTATTTCTCCTCCAGAGGGTAAGCGTGAGAAGATTAATGAGCTGCTGAAGTACATCGAGGAGCGTCTGCACACCCTGGAGGACGAGAAGGAGGAGCTGGCCCAGTACCAGAAGTGGGACAAGATGAGGAGGGCGCTGGAGTACACCATCTACAACCAGGAGCTAAACGAGACCCGTGCCAAGCTGGACGAGGTCAGTGATCACAGTACAGGCCTGGAAATGTCTGATGTCGCCTGCTGTGTGTAAACTCCAGGTTGAATTTCCGGTGTGTCGTTTTCCAGTTGTCCAGCAAAAGGGAAACCTGCGGTGACAAGTCTCGGCAGCTGCGTGACGCGCAGCAAGATGCCAGAGACAAAGTGGAGGTAAAGGATTATGAGCCAAATAAATCCAGTTTGACAACACGAATGTATCATTGTTCAATATCATGGGCGATCAGCTATCACTGGACAACAACAGCTAATTGGGCCCAACGTTCCCTGATTAATAACTGTCGTCCCGTTTGCAGGAGACTGAGCGAGTTGTGCGCGAGCAGAAGTCCAAGATCTCTGCCATGAAGGAGGAGAAGGAGCAGCTGTCTGCCGAGCGCCAGGAGCAGATCAAACAGAGGACCAAGCTGGAGCTCAAGACCAAGGACCTGCAGGACGAGCTGGCAGGCAACAGCGAACAGAGGGTACGGAAGCCTCCCATCTGCGTCACTCTCTCTGATGCTTCACTGATACTCCTCCGTTCTCCTAGAGCTATCTGTACTTCATGGAGTTAGACTGAGTAATGAACAATCTATCCCTGCATCTCTACGATATTTTCCGTTTGATCTTCCCTTCTTGCCATACTTTGTGTATTTTATGTAAGTGGAGTATTTTAATTTCTATCTCTCCATGGCACTTTTATGGGCATAAGCCCAATGTTAGGGATCTGGCATTGGTTACCGTCCGTATGGCGGCTTGACTGTGTGTGAGATAATCATACTATAAGGCCGATTAACTTAGTTAACACAAATTCAATGAATGAATTGTCGACTAAAGTGTAATAATGTTGACAGCCCTTGTCATAGTGCAGAATCAGAGAAGGGCAGAGTGGTGCTTGGATTAGACCCACCTGGCACAAGACGGCACTGTTGGCTGTGTTTCACTGGAGCAGACTGGCAGGAGGTTGGGGTGGGACAGTGACTGTTACCCTATTAGACTTCTTTAGCTACTCTGTGTTTTGATCTCATTAGATGTGGTCTGAACTAGACTGGGAGAATCCTGAATTTCAGTATATATATTTTTTTATTTGTGACAAACTTCCATCAGCGCATGCTTAAGTGTTGTGGCAAGTAATGGGAAAGTATTAAAGTCCACATATTACTGTTATAATGATAATTTAGCCACTTCTCTTTAACGATCAAAAATCTTTAAGGCTATATATCCCCCCTATTTTGTGCTCTAGAAACGTCTGCTGAAGGAGCGGCTAAAGTTGTTGGAAAAGATTGAAGAGAAACAAAAGGAACTGCAGGAGACTGAGCCCAAGTTCAACATGGTGAAGGAAAAAGAGGAGAGGGGCATTGCCAGGTACATATGACTCAGTCTGCCCTGTATTTCAGAGCGATGCACCAGCTGATCCAACACCACGGGCTGAGTCAGTCCCATACGTTCCTTTATCGTTTCATAGAAGGCTAAGGGGAAACTTATTTGTTTTCATCTTCAATTAATATAGTCAAACATTTGTAAAGTAGAAAACAAATATATGGTATGAAAGGCATACAATAAACGGCACAAGCTTTTTGAAGTGTGATACACATTTCTTTTAAAATGCTAAATTAAGCTGTCCTTCCAGTAGCCCTGTACTCATCCATTTGTCTGCCCTCTGTCCTCCCAGACTAGCCCAAGCCACCCAGGAAAGGACCGACCTGTATGCCAAGCAGGGCCGAGGCAGCCAGTTCACCTCCAAGGAGGAGAGGGACAAGTGGATCAAGAAGGAGCTCAAGTCTCTGGACCAGGCCATCAACGACAAGAAGAGGCAGATCGCTGCCATCCACAAAGACCTGGAGGACACGGAGACCAACAAGGAGAAGAACCTGGAGCAGTACAGCGTAGGCAGCATCTCCTTACCTTGTACACTTCATGTGGTCCTGTTGGGTCATTACGCAATGCTTTAATAGCAATAGCTTGTTTCTGAAGCTAATCTGAAAAGAATTTCTATTTCAAGCAGAACGTTCATTGTTCAAGGAGTCCTTTGTCCTGTTTTTTTTTGGTTTAATATTTTGTCTTACTGTGCTGTGTTTGTAATCTGGCATGTGCTTTTGCATTGTAGAAACTGGATCAAGATCTTAACGAGGTCAAGACACGCGTGGAAGAGCTGGACAAAAAATATTATGAAGTGAAAAACAAGAAGGATGAGCTGCAGAGCGAAAGAAAGTAAGATCATTGCCCAGCCTATCCAGTTGGTCTCTGTTTAGCATATCTGAGTCATTGGCCAATAGATTCTGCCCATTAAAATGCTATACTGCCATAGCCTGCCACCTTCTGAATGCATGCGAGTCACCTCATCATTCAGCTTTATGAATTGTCGTTTGAGTTGCCCACCCACTTAGGTCAACGTGCCTCCATTTCCGTCGGGCAGCCATTATCTTGAAACCAGGGTATTGTCTCCTGTGAATGTCAACATGCCTTTTCCTTTGGACTTCAACAATGCAGTGTATTTATATCTCAGTGGGGAGGATGCCTGGGGCTACTGCTGCTCTATGCTTTGTGCTGCAAAAGTGCCTTAGGGGCAGAGTTATGTAATGGGTGCTATAGAACACTCTTCTTAGCGTAGCCTTTTTTTAGGGTTGTATAGAAAATTATGTTTTTCATTCAAAGCAATGTTTCTATGCGTGGTCCCCAGGCATTCATGTCGTCTTCTCAATCACAGTGTAACTATATATCCGCAATCTGCTGCCATAGTGCCTGGGTCTCTGCAGCGATATAGAAGTGCTTTATCTGCGGAGATGGCTCTGTTGACCTGGGTTGGCTAGCGGTGGCGGTAGTGATGTAACTGCTTGGCTGCGTCTGCGTCCCCAGCTACCTGTGGCGGGAGGAGAACGCGGAGCAGCAGGCCCTGGCAGCCAAACGGGAGGACCTGGAGAAGAAGCAGCAGCTCCTCCGCGCTGCCACCGGAAAGGTGGGCAACATTGAAGAGCACACGCTTACCCACGCTGGGATACATTCATACAGAGCGACGCACACCCATATTATTTCTGACTCACCACAGACCAATCCCACACCTCAATTCTTCAGGTAGTCAAGTCATAAGCGAAGGTGTTGATATGAATTAATTTTGACAGCGTGCGTTTACACCACGGCCCCAGCTAAACAAATTCACTGAAGGCCTAAATGAGAGAAAGGAAAGCAACGACACAGCTATCAAAGATGTGTTCATCTGCCCCTTCAATCAAGTCTAGATATGAGTCAGTCTTTTAAAAAGAAGCCAACGCCTATCATCCTTACCTGTTCTGCACGGTAATCAAAGCTAATGCCCACAGCTTGGATGGAAGGACAGAGCAATTTGTTTTACGAGTGGCCACGGCAATGATTTGAGTGCTCATGGATGACTCGTCCCACGCCCACCTTCTAATTGGTTCTCTTTGCTTTGTTGTTTTTTAAGAAGTAGTCTTGTTAAAGGAAAAGGCATTTGATTGTACCAATTTATTTGCACTTAAAGAAAACAATGTCGTTCTGTCTTTGCCCCTGCAGGCTATTTTGAATGGCATCGACAGCATCAACAAGGTGCTGGAGCATTTCCGCCGGAAAGGCATCAACCAGCACGTCATCAACGGCTACCACGGCATCGTCATGAACAACTTTGAGTGTGAGCCCGCTTTCTACACCTGTGTGGAGGTGACCGCTGGTACCAGGTGAGAGTCCACTAGTAGGGCCAGCTCGGACGACATGTAGAGCCACTATCCCAGGCTTTCTTCACCACACTTATTCCAACTATAATGCAATCTCATACATTCTCATCCTCCTTCTGTGGTCCTCAGGTTGTTCTACCACATCGTAGAGACTGACGAGGTGAGCACCAAGATCCTGATGGAGTTCAACAAGATGAACCTACCCGGGGAGGTCACCTTCCTGCCTCTCAGCAAGCTGGACGTCAGGGACACCGCCTACCCCGAGACGAATGTAAGGACTGCATCAGGAACAAGGCCCCATGGGGAGTGGAGTTCCTCTCTCTTAGTAACATATGGGAAATAGAGTTTGGTTCTTGTGTTTTTTCGAGAGAGCTAGGTCTGGTCATCAACTTTAAAACTGAATTAGTATGGTCTGTTGGTATAGCAAAAACAATTGGCTTTTTACCTTCATTAAAGTGTATTCTATGTTAAAGTGGCCCATTTAAATAACCCTGAAAACTTGAAGAACATTTGTACAGTCACATCCTGCTAGTTAGCAAGAGAGCACATTTACTTGTTGGAAACAGTCGACCAGAAAAAATAGTTTTGTTAATTACCTTGTTGTCCTACATTGGTGGCCTTTGTTCTGGAATATTTTGTCACATAAAAGGTAATTCCCCCAAATGTGGAAAACTAAAGCCAAGCCCACATCATTTTCCATTACTGGAGCTTTTAAATGAAAAAAGCCTATTTAAGGTGGTTGTTTGTACCATTACATTAAATGGGTGAAGGGATGGGAGAAGTATTGATTCTTTTTAAATGTGTAACTACTTTCACAAAGTATGGAGACATTACACGTGGGGACCTTCTATTCATTCATCAACTCTTTTGTCTATCAGGATGCCATCCCCATGATCAGCAAGCTGCGGTACAGCAACACCTTTGACAAGGCCTTCAAGCATGTATTTGGGAAGACCCTGATCTGCCGCAGCATGGAGGTGTCCACCCAGCTGGCCCGGGCCTTCACCATGGACTGCATCACTTTGGAGGGTAGGCTGCCCTGCTCTCCCACCACCACCCCACATCAGCTACAGCTGGAGGGCCTTCAACACAGTCAGAGTATTACATACCGTGTCTCAGTGTGCTAACCCAGCGTCTTGTCTCTCCCGCCCTGCAGGTGACCAGGTGAGCCACCGCGGGGCGCTGACCGGCGGCTACTACGACACCAGGAAGTCCCGCCTGGAGCTGCAGAAGGACATGAGGAAAGCCGAGGAGGAGCTGGGCGAGCTGGAGGCCAAGCTCAACGAGAACCTGCGCAGGAACATCGAACATATCCTATACATCTGTACACCTGTCTCTAGCTTCTGTGGGCTACAGTGGATAGCCAGCCATGCCTATGGCCTCCTATCCTATTCGTAATCTGCCCAGAGATGCCCAGGCTATTGTGTCGGTTCTTCTCTTGGGTATTTCCCGAAGGGTATTAACCCCGTTCCCCAACAATAAATTGTCGTGGCATAATGAAGTGGTGTCACGGAATGGTCTACAGCAGGGCGCTCGGATTAGATTCGGAGAAAAGCTAGTCTCTGTTACGTGGCAGGTTTACACAGGTGATGCAAGTTCCCAGAGGTGGCTAGAGGGGGATCAGGACGGCCCGGGAGGCTGGCGGAGGCTGACACGGACATTATGAGGTTGGGGTCGGGCCAGGAAGGATTACCGCTGCCTGGCTCGCA
>JAVQIZ010040000.1:0-74015 GCA_036023535.2 Galaxias brevipinnis | reverse complement strand
TCAAGACCAGCAACCTACCTCGTACTTGTCAAATATCTGACGGTGATGGAAATAGGCATGAGAGAATATCCTGTAAATGCGACGACACACAGAGCCCAGCTTAGCCACTGAGGATTCCTTGATGCTTACTCTTGAGGGGGAAAAAATTTTAAATCACATTCAATACGTTTCTCCACTGGTTTTTTAAAAAGATAAGATCAAGATAAGTGTCAATTGATATCCATACTCACTTAACAATCCAACAATCTATTATAAAAATTTTTTTAAGGAATGCTTATTTTGATTACCAGTAAAGCTGTCACAGGAATATCCAGTTTAAAAAATACTCATGTAGATAAGCGTTGTGTCAACTCAAGGCTACCAACTCACCGACTAGGAAAATACTTGTTGCTGTTGAGAAGGCAGGCAGCTCCGTCCAGCGTGTGCCTGGTGTAGTCGATGGCAGGGCACTATGCATATGGAAAGACATACTACGTATTAATGTACAACTGATATAAACATTGCATTGCATTGTCTAGGAGTCTTACATAGGCATATAAATAAATAGGGAATAGAGGTACTTAATCTCCATGTATTGGGAGTAGCATAACGAGTCCACCCTCTTCTTTCAGAGGATCCTGCCAAGTCCTCACCTCTTTGGGGGTCTTGTGTGCGGCACACAAAAAGATCCATTGCTCTGTAGCAGTCATCTGAGTGCAGGTATCTGGGTGGCACTCACTCTGGGAACCAAAAATAAATGCATTTTTAAAGAAACATTTGAAATTATGGATATTAAAGGGGTAATGGAACCCAATACCCCATCTTTGTTGATATTCAGTGAAACATGTAAAATGATACATACATGTAATAGAATTTGATCTGATAGATTTGAAAAGGTACTTTGGTAATGGCAGTAGTCATTTTGGTAATATGGCGTGTTATCTAAGTTACCTGCAGTTTTACTGCTAGTCCATTTAGCTCCAGACAAAATTGCCTGTATTTAAATAAAAAACAAAACAAAGTTGTGTACAAGTGTTGCTACAATCATACATATCAGTACCAACGGGATAAACCATAGGCACAGCAAGGAGGTGTGCTACCTACCGGAGGTGCTCATACTTCCAAACCCCCTCATCTTGTCCCTCTGGAGGCTCAAGGATCTTGTCTATGTTGGAACAATCTGACCGAATGTTCTGCTGAATGTACTTAAACACAACACATTGCACTCAGAATGACAGTGGACACCAAAAGCCACTTCTAGATAGATTTATCAATCCTTTGGTCTCAGCATACCTGTTGTACAGCAAGTGTGCTGTCCATCTCCTCAAACGATTCATCTGGCCAGTTGTAGAAATCCTAGAGTGAAACCAACAAGAGGAAGGCAACTTTGTCTGAAGCCCAATGTAAACGGGATGAGTCACTTTCAGTCAGTTTTTGTGTACAGGCACATTCAGATTAATCTGACTACTTTCAAACTCAAGGAGTTTGAATATTTTTCAAAGAAGGCACCCTACACTACGAGCATTCATGATGTCAGCTCAGCATGTAGTATGTTTAGTTGGACACAAAAATAAATAAACTCACATCCAAGCTAAGTGGATGTAAAGTGTATCTGGACGTAGCGGACAAGCCTTGGACCAGACAGCGTTTAGGCTGACTAACTGAGCTGTGGGTACCCACACCGTCTGATACAGAAAATAATGAATTATGTTGACCTTAACAGCGGTGAAGAGGTTCTGTGGTGAGTAAGGTCCATCTTGGTAGGGCGTGGTTAAATCAGATTTATAACTCAACTAGTAATCTGGTAGGGATTTTCAATGTGTTCTGTATTTTTGAACAGCCAACTTCTAACAGTTGACAGTACTACCTTGGTCAACAATATGGGGTTAGTACCACTACTAGACTAGCTACTAAGCTAGCCTTGCACATCCAACTAGCTAACGTTAGCGGTGTCAACTGGAGATGGCATTGACAAAATGCGGGCATGGCCAGTCCTACCTATACATTTGGGAATTGCAGACAGACCCAATTTTATAAAATTATCAACTTCAACAAGGTGCCCATAACCTAAACCAGCTAACGTAACTGCTCTTCCACTAGACAGGCCAGGCCTTTCGTGGCTGAGTCTGAGTTGTCGGGATCTACTTGCTCTCGCATCTGATACACAGACGTCAACGAAATCACTTTATCGGAGCAATTACTATTGCATATTTATGTTATAGCGTATTACCAGATCAAGGCAACCCACCTTCACTTTGGTTCCAGGCCGATTCCTCCTGAGAACTGCAGTGCCCTCCGCCATGACCATCTCGACAGAATACCCGGATGCTACTGAAGGAAGCGGTTGTGTGGTACTGTACAGTCTGTAGTGTAGGCTTCTGGTTCTCTGCTCTAAATACAAGTCAGGACGACAAGACTGCGCGCTGGGGGGGGGGGGGGGGCCCCACAACAATCAGTTTCGTTCAGTATAAAAAAGCGGACTGGTTGCCATCTTCCATTGCGCATCGGAAGATCAGTTTATAAAAAAATATGCGCCAGTTTGAGTCCAAACGACTGTCTGCGTGCTCTTAAAAAAAGAGAAAAAATTAATTCGTAGGCCTACGCATCAAAAAGTTACTTACATTTTTATGTTGGGATATGGCCATTGGCCAATGCGTACTACATTTTAAATGAATACGCAATGTACTTTGGATTTTTATGTCATGTACGCAATAACCACCCCACACTGAAAATGTATAAGTAACTATTTGCTATACCGCTTATCCTATGCAGGGTCGCGGGGGGGCTGGAGACTATCCTAGCCGACACAGGGCGAGAGGCGAGGTACACCCTGGACAGATCGCCAGTCTATCACAGGGCTAACACATAGGGACTTACAACAACTCACACTCACACCTACGGACAATTTAGAGTCACCAATTAACCTGCATGTTTGTGGACTGTGGGTGGAAACCGGAGTACCCAGAGGAAACCTGCGCAAACGGGGAGAACACAAACTCCACACAGAAAGACCCTCGTGCCAGGTGGGGTTTGAACCCAGGACCTTCTTGCTGTGAGGCAACAGTGCTACCCACTGAGCCACCGTGCTGAAATTTAAAAGAAATGCTCAATGTACAAATCGATGTTCAGTTTGGCATTTCATGTTCTACTTATTTTTGCATTATTTACACTGTCATGCAATTTCATTTCCTGAAAAAAAAAGAAATATTTTAAATAATTTATATGCATAAAGAAGCATTGGACACAAGCTCAACTTTTTAATTATTTACTTTTATTGTAATAAAACATGATCACAATTATTTACAATTGAAAAACATAGAAAAAGAAAACAAACATGAGTCAACCACATTATTTCTCTTCAGCAATGGAGGGGTTTATAATTGTTAAACAGAAATGATTCATTCCACATATTTTCCCAGAATATCAGCATCACGGAAAAGGAAATAATCCTGAGAAACAAAAAATATAAAACATACATTTTGTATGTTATATTTCAAACATTTGTAAAATTCAAGGTTTGCACACAGACATTAAGGAAAACATACATACCTTATCATCCAGACTGACTTTAGTTCCACCATATTCAGGGAGAAGAACCTTCTCTCCAACCTTTACGCTCATCGGCTGAAGGTTACCTGTCTGGAAGACACATGTCAGACTGTTAGAACACTATTACAAAGGCCAAAATAGAAGGTGCTACAATGACAGTCATTCAACTACTATATACTATACTAAAATAATGTAGGTGTGTGTGCAAATGCATGGCTAGCATATCAGAGAAGCCTCACAGGTCCTACAAATGTAGTTGGCATGAAGCTCTAAATTAAGTCCAAGCCATTGTGTTATGGAGCTGAGAAATATTCACTCGCAGAAACCTCAAACATTACCATTTCTAAGAGAGTCAATCACCAAAAAATCTAAATAGATTTTGTCAATGGATATTTTTGCCTAGCTGAAAGAATAGTATTATACAAAGTACAACCTGGGTCTACCAGCTACTTCCAATCCCACTCAGGCAAAAATAAACAATGCATTAGAAGCTCATTTAACAGTGAAAAAGCCTTTTATTTATTTATTACCTTGTTGACTGAACCTGGTCCCACTGCCACCACAGTAGCTTGCAGCACTTTGCCCTGGGATTTTTCTGGCAGCATGATACCCCCTTTTGTCACAGTCTCAGCAATCAAGCGCTCTACCAAAACCCGGTCAAATAAAGGCAGAAATTTTCTGAAGGCCTGCAAAAAGAGAGGGAGATCAACATTTAAGGGGGTACTTTGAAAGATCTGTCTGGATTTTTACTCATGTATTTTTGTATAAATATTACATTTACACATTTCTTTTCAAAGAAGCAAGCAAAATTCTACTCACAAGGAAATGCTTGTCCAGCCAACCAATACAAGATTCTACTGACACTTGTATCGGTTGGCTGGACAAGCATTTCCTTTCAATACTGAATATCTTATAATATAGCTTGTGACTGACTGTGACTGTCTCTTTTGCAGCAGTGAAAAATTGTATTAAAAAAGTTAGCTTTGGCCCCGACTTTCAGCCAGTGGCTAAGCACCAACATTTATGAACAAAAAAAATCTAAACCATTGCCCATCACTCTGCTATGCCAGTCACTATTGCTTTGTGCAGTTGAGAACTTGTGGTCTAAAAAGGGATCTTTATAAACACCACATACAAAATTAATAAGCAGCAAGACAGAATTTCAAAGAATTTGAAAAGGTAAAATTGCTATTTAGGATAAGTCCTTAATGAAACAAGACAATCTCTGATTAAAACTTTAGGGCCCAATTTACCATGAATTACAATTGTGCACACCAGCTGCCTTAAGTTTGAGAGTAACAGATGTACATGTGTGACCTTGAGTCAAGGTTGTCAGTCAGTAAACTGAAGGGGAGGAGCAGAGAAGAACAGATTGCAGTTCCTCTACAGAGGAAGGACAACTGGTGGGGGTTAACCAAATAGGTGATTGAGCACTGCACTTAAGTCGTTGGGGTGGTTATCCATTTCTGTGTGCATCTAGCACATTGTTCACAATTTGTCTGTCGAATTTAATGTATACTTGGCTTGTGTTGTCTTTGCAGAAACTCTGTCCAGCTGAAGACTGATGAATTAATCTCTTATTAAGGTACTTTTCAATCACTCTTGGATATAAGTGTTACTCCAACACTGATCAGAAAGCGAACTATATGCCTAAATTGGCAATAGCAGCAACAACGCAAGCAATCGTCCGCATGGGGGCGTTTTGTTTCCAACATGTTAGGTGGGGTAGTAGACGATTTGGGGGAAATCGTAGAACTGCTTGCAGAAAACACGACACATGCTTACATAAATGCTACATCATGTTCCTTAGAGCATTCGAGTGTTCATCTTTGTAACACTTCAGTGATCTGTTAAGTTGCCAAAACTTGGAGATAAGACGAATGCATGGAATGTTGTTCCCACTGAACTTGATGTGTAGATATATATATTCCTGTTGAAGTCAGGAAAACGAGCACAACGCAAGCCTTGAATTACTGTACTATTTTTGAATTGCATAATTACGCAGAAACCACTCCAACACGCAGTGTTCAAAGAACAATATCTCCACAATGTGTTACCAATTGACTTCAGGAATGCTGATCGCAAGGTCAGTGTCCCAAGTAATGTAGCCTACCCGGGAAGTGGTTTATTTTAAATGAACCAGCCTGTGATGCTGAATATCAGGACACTAGCAGATATGGATAGGCAGTCTGTACTAGTCCTTGCCGAACACCACCAGCGTTTGACTAACAATGCAGGGCTAACGTTAGGAGATACCTTGCTTAGAAGTTACGTTAGCGAAAAATAACTAACGCTAGCCCTGCACAACTAGCCCTGCATGTTAACCAAACGCTGGTGGTGTTCGGCAAGCACTACTAATTACTGTAGATCTTAGCTAAGATTCTTGTTCAAACAATATGTGACCTTCAAACAGTTAACGTTAAGTTAGCAAGCTAACAGGGCAGGCTAACATTGTCGAGATAGCCATGTGTTTGTGGATTTAACGCTGCCTTAAATGAAAGTCAGTTACATAAGAAATCATTGTCAGTCAAACTAATGATTATGCACACCAATAATGTAATGCAGATTCTGTCTAATCAATACCTTACCATGGTTGTATGTGCAAAAGGGTTGAGTCCTTGTGATGTTCAACACCGAAAGACTCGTGAGCGTTGATCAGACTGGGAGAAATCACTCCACGTGAAGAAATATCCAGAACTGTATCACGCATGCGCATAGGCAACTTGTCCTCAATTTGACAGTTATTCCTCTGTGAAACGATGCTAGAATGTTCTATTACTGTCAACTGTGCAAAACGCCCAATTCAACATATGTGTTTTTGTTACAGTAAAGTATTTAAACATAAAAGGTTTATCACACAAAGACAACGTATATTGGCAATATAACAGGCTTCCCCGTGACTCTATAACTACTATATTGGCTAATGCAATGTTGCACAATGTCAACTTTGACCTCTCCTTTTTTCTCCAATGGCATATTGGGAAAATTCTGGAACTGTGTGCCCGGGATCGAGCATAAAACTAAAAACAGGAAAATCTTCATTTAAAAATTTTAGATTCAAGCCATAATTCAAATAACTAGTTAAAATTTAATTTTTAATATGCATAACTACGGAGATTTTTTTTATTGATCCACCATACAATTAGAAAATATTGCCTAAATTACCTTATACATGGTTTGGGGTGCACCGGTAAATTACCCGGATGAGTAAAACCATGTGCAGAACCGTCTGAAGATCTCTGCTGCTACCGTCACCCATCTGTCCTCTTCTCCACAGATTGTGTAATTCAGTCTCTCACAGGCAAATAGAATTTAGTAAGTACAGCAATTAATTCTTACACGTTTAAGAACTGTTACTGTTTAATACTACCTATTTATTTCTGCTTGATAACGGTAGCTAAAGTTATATGATCTTTCAAGCATAGGCTAGCTAATATCTAACAAATATGTTCGCTATATACGCATCGCCACCAAAGATAGTCTGACTCATGAGTGTCCATTGGCTGGCAAGTTGAATTAGCAATTTTGTTAGCTTATGTAATGTTAGTGTGATGCTGTCTTTTTTTCGTGTGGTTGGGGTGATCTCTTTAAAGTGTGACCGTCTCAACACTAGATGCACGATTTATGCATCTTCACCAATGTTACCAGTTCCTGATGCACCTTTTCAAATTTCACGTCACATTTGGAAGGTTGCCTGTAGCTGTTAATCAGTGAATGACTGACTGCAAGACAAGATATATACGGTATTAGGCAGTATCCTTGTAAATTGTTTAAGGATTACAAACTAGGTGTTTCATTGAGGGTAGATTTGGTATGCAGGACTGCGCACGCACCGTTTTTTTGACCTTGTGATGTATGACCCGAACACGTGGGAGAGCAAGGAAAGTTTTCATAAAGCTTGTCCATTATGTGTCACTTTGAATAAGAAATGAAACTCTTAAGTATTTTAGATTACAGATTTTATTTTTTTGCAACATATTCTAAAGGAAAGAAGAGACATACAATGTAGTAATTGTTGCTGTTCTCTGAACCTTGCACTGTATTTGGGCTATGTCGGTTTATATTATATTTATGTCGGCACAAATTATCATTTTATCGAGCTTGACTTGTCTGCTTCAGCATCCACGAGTCATATTAATATGGCCCATTATTTGGGAAAATTGGAGACTTGTGCCTAACAGGCGAATTATTATTTTATCATAATTGCCTGTCCAGATAATTCATTATTTGAATTACAATCTGAAATTTGAAGTAATATTTGGGAGATGTCATTTATATTAAGGGCTGGCTTTGTTGGATTAGGCTATTTTGTATCAAGATTTATACAACTATTTCATGATCAGTGTAAGGTTTATTCATTGTTGAGGATTCTTTTTGCTAATCATTTGTGACCAGTACTACTGGCAGTAGGATCCCTAAAATGTGGACTTTGCCCATATGTGACTCTGTCTCAAATGAAGTAGTACCTTTTGAAAATAAAGAATAAAGTGCAGGCATCATTGGATTTACAAGTGAAGTAGTTGCCATGACCTTTTAGTCAACCATGCCATCAGGATTGTATGACAAGAATAACCAAAGTTGAGCTTCATCAATGGTGGTATTGATTGGAACCTTTGTGTGACGCTCTGCCTCCTTCTCCCAGATATGTTTCGTTTACCTACAGTAATGAGGCAGGTGAGGCCGGTGTGCAGGGCCCTGGCCCCCCACCTAACACGAGGCTATGCCAAAGAGGTCAAGTTTGGAGCTGATGCTCGTGCCCTTATGCTTCAGGGTGTGGATCTACTGGCAGATGCTGTAGCTGTCACAATGGGACCTAAGGTAAGGCGGTTATTATTAGAGCTTGTGTTTGAAAATTTTCTGCCATTAATGTAATGTTGGGCTATTAATTAATGCCCAAAAATTTTTGTTTAATAAAAGATTGGCTGTTTTGATGAATGACTCCTTTTCCTCTGTCCTGCAGGGTCGCACAGTCATCATTGAGCAGAGCTGGGGTAGCCCCAAGGTGACAAAAGACGGCGTGACGGTGGCGAAGAGCATTGACTTTAAGGACAAATACATGAACATCGGTGCCAAGCTGGTGCAGGACGTGGCCAACAACACCAATGAGGAGGCTGGTGACGGCACCACCACTGCCACCGTTCTGGCCCGTGCCATCGCCAAGGAGGGCTTCGATACCATCAGTAAGGGGGCCAACCCTTTGGAGATCCGCCGCGGTGTCATGCTGGCTGTGGAGACTGTCATTACTGAACTGAAGAGGCTCTCCAAGCCGGTCACCACCCCCGAGGAGATTGCACAGGTGATGCTGTGGGAATTAGGGGAGGGGCACATTTACAGGAGATTTTTGTGTTTAAAATTATATGCATGTTTTTTTTGTTGGCTAACATTTTATCTTCCCTTTGCCCAGGTTGCCACTATCTCGGCCAATGGTGATGTGGAGATTGGCACACTGATCTCTAACGCAATGAAGAAAGTGGGACGCAAAGGTGTCATAACTGTCAAGGTTAGTAGTCGCAGTTTGATAGTGGACACATTACTTTGAGGTTCATGTCTGTCAGTCTTTTCATAATATTTAAAATATGCAACGCTTTTCCCACCTCAGGATGGCAAGACCCTTTACGACGAACTTGAGATCATTGAAGGCCTGAAGTTTGACCGTGGATACATTTCCCCTTACTTTATCAACACAGCAAAAGGTTAGGAAGAATCATGCGTGCAGTCACATGATAGAAGTTTAGGAAAACCTGTTAAAAGGATTTTGAGTTCCTTTTAATTGGAAATACTTTGTGGCCAGTAAAGATTGTTCAGTGTGAAGTATTTGAAGCTGTTTTAGACCATGTTCCAGGGTCAAAACACAGATAAAAGCATGAACAGTGTATGGATGTGATTATATAAAGTACAAGGAAGAAATTAACCCCTCCTGCTTTTCATCTTCATCTTCAGGCCAGAAGTGTGAGTTCCAGGATGCCTACCTGCTGCTAAGTGAGAAGAAGATATCCAGTGTGCAGAGCATTGTGCCTGCCTTAGAGATTGCAAACCAACACCGCAAGCCCCTTGTCATTGTGGCAGAGGATGTGGATGGAGAAGCCCTCAGCACTCTGGTCCTCAACAGGTCACTATGTCTTTCTGGTTCTGAACCAAACCTTAGTGTTCACAATTAAGACAGATGCAGATATTCACTTTCTAATATGGGAAATGCAGCCGTACCCCTGACTGTAAAGTTATTCTGCTGAATTTGTGTTTAGTTTTTTCCTTCATCATTTTTTCTAGGCTAAAAGTGGGACTGCAGGTGGTGGCAGTTAAGGCCCCAGGCTTTGGAGACAACAGGAAGAACCAATTACATGACATGGCAATCGCCACAGGGGGCACTGTAAGCACTCTCTTACCACTACTTGCATCAGGCAACTTCTGATAGTCATTTCATTTCATTCAGTCAGTCAGTCAGTCAGTCAGTCAGTCAGTTTGAAAAGTGCATTTACCAGTGTTTTAATAATTTGAGCATAGTAATATATATTAAAAAAATTCTAGTTGGACTCAAAGAAACATAAGAGGTATCATATCTACTGTGCCAACGCTGATGCAGATTTAGGAAAAAATTTGTATCCTTCCTGTTTCGCCTGCTCCATGTTCACCCCTCATCTCAGGTTTTTGGTGATGATGCTGTGGGCATTGCTCTGGAGGATATCCAAGCCCATGACTTTGGCAAGGTGGGCGAGGTACTGGTCACCAAGGACGACTGCATGCTGTTGAAGGGGCGTGGCGATGCTGCCGCAATCGAGAGACGCACGACAGAGATAGCGGAGCAGCTGGAAGCCACCACCAGCGACTATGAGAAGGAGAAGCTCAACGAGAGACTGGCCAAGCTATCTGACGGCGTGGCTGTTCTTAAGGTGGGTGATGTGGACAGGATATTTTTCTTGCCTTCATGTAAAGATCTGGTCTGTTTCTATCCATAAAAATATGTATTCCATTTTGCTCTCTGAAAGGGTAGTAGTAGTAAACGTCATTCATCTAAATGTTGTATTTAAAGTATATTTCTGAACTTTCACGTCTAGCAGTAAAATACAAAGAATATTTATCTTTTGTGAAAATATTTGATGGGAACTGTTCCTGTATTACATACTTATTCTCAAAGCTCCAGTGGGATTTAGAGACAGAAAATGTGCATAGTACATGCAATTTGAAAAATAGCGAACAGTGCTCAAGTCATATTGCAACAATTTACTTCAAAACTCATTGTCAGAAAAAGTAAACAAAGTCTTGACAATTCCATTGCAGATTGGAGGAACTAGTGATGTGGAGGTTAATGAGAAGAAGGATCGTGTTACCGATGCATTGAATGCCACACGGGCAGCTGTAGAGGAGGGTATTGTGCCAGGCGGTGGTTGTGCCCTGCTGCGCTGCATTCCTGCCCTGGATGCCTTAACACCCATCAACAATGACCAGAAGATTGGTGAATAGAAATACTAGCAGAAATACAGACGCACTCAATTGAGATGTTTTGATGCCAAATTGCCACAATCGTTTAGCCAGCCTGACGATACACTGGTGGTGCTTTTTAGTAAATTACCTAACCACTAAAGGTATCGTTTTCCATAGGTGTATTTAACACAAGTTGAATGATTCCAAGCTTTGTTTTGTTGCAAACTTATAGACTACAGTTGTGTACGTGAAAATATAATTGAACTTGTAATACGTTCTATGGGAGCAGAGTAGGTCATTATTTATATATAGGGGCGATCGATGAGAAGGAAAGCCATTATGCTAATAGGGAGGGAACTACTAGCTTAAACATTTTAGAAGAATAAGTCCATAAATAAAGTTCAGTTTTATCCAATTGCGATAAAACATTGACCTGAATATAGAATAAACGATACAAAGCTATTGCTGATTATGGAGGACTTAAAGATTGAAGATTTTCTCAACCAGATTGTGCCTACGGATCCAAAACAAATAGGAGTGCCACTTAGTGTTTACAGGTTTTAAATGGAGTAGCATCAGCAAAATGGTTGCTACAAATGCAGCCTTTGCGTCTCAATTGAGTGTGTAAAAACACTTGACACATACACAAAAGAAAAACTCTTTTAGAAAAATCTGTCTTGCCTCTTTTAACATCTTTTCACGACTGCAGGTTTGGACATCATTAGACGGTCTCTGCGCATCCCTGCCTTGACCATCGCCAAAAATGCCGGAGTGGAAGGTTCCTTGGTGGTGGAGAAGATCCTCCAGGGAGGGTTGGGGATTGGCTACGATGCCATGAATGGAGAATACGTCGACATGGTGGAGAAAGGCATCATCGACCCCACCAAGGTATGTCATGTCAACTTAGTGTCCCTAAAGTGCTCTTTTGCCTCAATTTGGTGCATGTCAATTTCAGCATGTCTCTCGTGACCCTCTGCAGGTGGTGAGGACAGCACTGATGGACGCAGCTGGCGTGGCCTCACTGCTTTCCACGGCGGAGGCTGTAGTAACAGAGCTGCCCAAGGAGGAGAAGGAAATGCCAGGCGGAGGCATGGGTGGAATGGGCGGGATGGGTGGCATGGGAGGCATGGGTTTTTAAGCCAAGCCTTCTGAAGTGCTGTATAGACTAATAGGCAGAGAAGTGAAGGAGGTGCCTGAGCGGTCACCACAAGACCCCATCCGACCAACTCCTGATCAAACTGAATGGCCATGATTGTGTTGGAGCTACAGAAGTCATGAAGAACCCCGCAACTACTTCCCACAACTCTGCCTCTCCTTCTCTCGTTTAATGGATGAGCCAGACACTCTCCGTCCCCCCAACTCGACCCAGTCCATCTTTGACTGGGAGTGACCCATCCGTGACCTTTCGATGAACATAGTTTGTCTCAATCCCATGGCTTGTCAAATGTATCAACATGCTCATCATGTGTGATTTAACAGCAAGAATTATGCAGATACTGGTGTTGTCAGTTTGATCATTTTTTGGTTTTAGTGTCCATGTTAAAATCAAAGAAGCATTCATAAAACTATATTATAGTAAATAAAGAAGTGAACAGATTCTATATTGATGTAATTAAGGGTTAGATGGGAGAACAGAAATCTGGCTAAGAATGTGTGACAGTTGTTTATTTGAAAGGTTTTGTTAATTTTAGGTTTTGTCTTTTTTATATCTGTCATGATACCAACTTTTTACTTTGACGGGCTGAACCCGAACTCTTCTGATGTGATTAAAACTTGTATTTGCTGAGAGACTGAGCATTTTCTGAGTTTTTCTCTTAAGTACTAGTGATACAAAAACACTGTTCTCTATATTCGAATGTTACTGACAAGGAATTTGTCTACATCTAACAAGGTTTCTTTAATTGTTTCAAGAGTAATTTGACTAATATTTGGATAAAAAAAGGCAATGTCAGAGAATTTATGTAGGCCTGTGACAGTGAGCGCATTTTCAGAGAAGTAAATTGTTCAGTGTGGAATTAAAAGGCCATTTTGGCAAATCTGTGTGCAGTGTTGCATTCATATTTTCTTGATTCTATTGACTTCATAGGGGTTTGCTGAATATTGTAAATGTAATTCTTAATTACCTTGGTGTCTGCATTTGTCAACGAGGATGTTTATAGATTGGTAAGGATCTAGTACTTCAATCATCAGGGCACTGTTTCACCTAGGTGGCTAAACTAATTCCGGATTATTGGACAAATCAGTGATCTCATAAGTAACTTTGTGCGAACGTGGATTCAATAATCTGATGGCCTCACGCACCCGCTGCACTACACATGGCAGGGTGGTGCATGTATAACAGCAGTATTGGACAAAATATGTAAAAATGCATCCCTTATATTATTTTATGTGACCCAGAACATTTATAGCTACTTATGCTGATGGGTAATGTGGATTAAGTGGAACCATATTACATTGGATTTACAGTACTTGCTTATGTAATATACACTAATTTTAATTTTATCTTTCGAATTACTTAAAGCTAGTATTGTTCAGTACTTGTCCAACAGGAGTCATCGCCACAAGAAAAATAATTCTGTTAAATTCTTGTTACTCACATGATTCCGCTAATCAAGTCCACCTATCTTTCACAAGACAGGGACTACATTAGTTGTTGACAAACACTTCTCTAAAATGCATGCAAACACAGACATACAAAAATATCAGTAATGACAAGAGACCTGTTGGCTTTTTCATATACAAATTTTTAAAATCGTGCAGTTGGTAAATCATTTTTATGCACCCATGAATGAAGCATTTACGATCAGAATAGAAAAAATCCCATGTAAAAAAGTAAGTGGTTCTTAAAAAGAGTTTCAGGTTCATTTCTTTATAAACTATGTGCACTTCTATTTCACATGAAGTATTCAAAGGTGTTCTTATATGTTTGATAATAAATACGAATTAAATGATAAAGTCAAAAACTAAAGATAAATATGCTGCCACTAAGTCAAGGGGCACTGGGTGAGTAGTGCAGGTTTCTGGTAGATTTAAAAAACATTGTCGAATTGCAGATACCTCACTGCTAATGCAATCCAAATAAGGTCAGTGGGATGGGTTTAAATCAAATAAATCCATCTTTGTAACATGGTCACCTTTTTCAAGTTATTCTATTAACACTTGCACGGATCCATCCTATAATATACTATCCCCAGTTTCAAATGCTGTAACAACATGATCATGATATGTAGTAACTAGTAGTAAATTGTGCATTAAATCCTTCTGAACCTCCTTTGGCTGCAATATACTGTAAATGTCTGCCCTTTTTGGTCCTCTGTGTTGGTTCCATTGTCATAACAAGCTCAACCAATCACAAAAGGACCTCTTAAAAGTATTGCAAGGTCAGTTGTGTCCCTGCTATGTATGATTTCCCCAATGACTTGATTCAGATATATTGATGTTCTGAAGAGCCTGAAACTAGCAGACCACTTGATGCAGTTCACTGAACCATTTCCAGCATTGCAGTAATAATGCCTTTAAATTTGCAATTATTTAAAGGCACTTCTATGACTGATATGTTTTACTGGACTAAAGAATTGCTTGCACGGATTCTAGATTCTTGCATGTCCATGACAGCTAATAGACGTTCAGAGAACTCCTGCATACATTTTCAAATAATCCGATTGACAAGCTTGACAATGAAGAACAGTTTAACCTGACATGAGAATTAGGCCCAGGTGAGTCCCTGACACAGCTTGAGGTGATTCAGGCAACTTGCAGAAATATTCCGTAGTCTACTGACACCCAGCAGCAGGCAACAAGTGTTTGAGAGTTTGGCAGCTACATTTGGTTAGTCTCAGGGAGCATTAGCTCACGGGGAATCTGGGTCTCGGTGCCATACATATTGCAAGCACGGCGCTCAAATGCTGACACCATCTGCTTTACCACCTCGTCAAAGAAGACTGTGGCTAGCTGGGAGTGGAGGAGTGAGCGGAACTCAAAGGAAACCTGTGAAGTGAGAGACAGAGATGTTGATAGCCCAGGAAAGGGTAAGAAGAGATTGAGTGTATACTGTATTCTAGACCTGTCTCTACCTGTATCTGAGAGAAAGGGCTTTGCGCCAACAATATAAATACTACACTTACACCGACGTGTCAAGCTCAGACATGGACATATTAGACAGGCACACCCAGCACATCCCCAAATACTCACAGCAAAGTCCAGGGTGCAGGTGCGCGGGTAGCCAGGGAGGCCAGGGCTGAAACGCCATATTGTCTCTAGATGGCTGAAGAGTATACCATCTGAACAGGAGGCCTAGGAGAACACATACATTCAATCTTAATGTCAGTCCAACAATAGTATGAGCACAGCCAAAAAAGAAAGATAAGCCCTTGCTGATTTGACAATAACCCCATTTTAAAGACAAGCTAGATGTACTTTAACACACATTGTTTTTAAGCCAGGAGAACAGCATGCAGCCTACATAGATTAGGCGTAGCATATGACCTTGACCAGATGGGGGCGTACGGTGGTGACCAGTGAGGTGTAGTTTTCCTGCACGGGAGGGAAGCCCACGGTAAGCTTGGCCTTACAGTAGCCTGAGCGACGGAACACCACATCAGACTTCTTGCACCAGGGCACAAAGAGAAGATACTTCTCCACGTCGGCCACCACCTCGTACATTTCTTGCATGGAATACCTAAGAAAAGAGTAGAGCAGATCAGACTTCCAACATGGAATTCCTAGCATAGAAACAGAGTAGGACAGCCAAACAACATGGAATTGCTAGGATAAGATCAGGGTAGGACAGCCTTACAACTTGGAATACATAGAATAGGAGCAGAGTAGGACTGGTAGTCAGGGACACAAGATAGGATATGGATATATGATATAGGGGTGGAGCAGGACAGCCTTACAACTCAAAGGTCTGAAACCAAATCCCTGATTAACCCACCCAATGATGCGCCTCTCAGAATACTCCTTTCTCTTGTTAAATGAGTTGGCCAGGTTGAAGAAGGTGCGGGCAGGTGCCACCAACACCGGACCTGGCAAAGCCGTTTTCAGCATAGGGGGCAGGCGTTTCATTAGGATCCCACATGACGACAGGTACCTGACCATACATAGCAAATGCTGTTAAGAGATACTTGTATCTGAACCTCTTTTGGTCACTTTCTAAACCGTTAATAAAGCCTAAAATTAAGTAGTGTGCATGAATAAAACTATGGCAAGAAAATACTCTACATTTACCAATCAGCAAGTTCATGCTACTCAACATTAATAAAGAATCAGTCAAACTAGATTAGGATCATCACTCCCCAATTCACTCACAAGTAATGGTGCTCTTTCTTCAGACATATTTGCATTGTAATTACTTATAGTTAGGGATGAAACGATATATCAAAAATAAAATACAGATATTTGTAACTATAAGCTGTAACAGTTGCTAACATGTTATAATCTTTGTTTATGAGCCCACCATTACTACTGCATGGCAAAAGAGACAAACAAACAATTAAGAGCCCAATATTCCTGAAGACACCACAATTTAGTAAATTAATATGATCAAGTCATTAACTGGTAGTTATGTATGTAAGTGGTAGATAGGTTAATTCATCCCTGCATATTACACAGTTGACAATTTTGCTTGTAAAACACACGATAAACATACAAAAGAGGGTTGAGTAGAGGCCACAAAATGACATTCTCAATTTAAGTGTGAAGCTAATAACTAGGCAAATAATAACGCTATAGCTTACGTTACACCCTATTATTATTGAAGTGTTTTATCTCTATGAACATATGTTACAAACTTCAGAAGGGCACCATTCTATGACTGATGACTTTACGACTACGGATTCATCTGAAACTGCCTATTGTAGAATGAGGTCCATTCTTTTTAAAACATTGAACAGTGAAGGTTGAAACAGTTTACTACCTTACGTTGTTCCTTCGCTGAATTTCTCGGCCGGCTTTTGATGATGGTACATGTTTAAAACACTCCGCAACTGCTCTCGTTAGGCACCGGCTAACCCTAGGCATGTTTAGTCTGCTCTGAATTACTAACACTACCCCCTATAGTACGTCCCGATTTTTTTTAAACGCGCCTCTCGTTCTTCTCCTCTCGTTACATACAAACGCTTCGCATGTATTCTGTTCGAACGTTGATGTCTGTGACGCATATGCTTCGGCTCTCGGCCAGCATTAGTTCGACTTATTATAGCGTAAAAATGGCTGTTTCGGGTAAATTGTGCGATAATTTTAGGCAGTAATTGTGTAATGTTTTGCTAAATATGGCTGCGAGCGTAAGCAAACGCCTTACAGACAACAAGCTAAAAGAACCAAAGAACCATGCGAAGCGTTCTTATGCAACTGCTGGTTTGGTTAGCCAGAAAAGCTGCTCATTATGAATTCCGTATTTATGTATTGTAAACAAGAGAGAAAACTTTGAACAAACCTTTGAGCAATCGTTTAAAAAAAAGTGGAGCTGATTTTGAGTGTAGAGATAATTTGAAAAGCGTTTTATATCAATTGCAGTTAACCTTTACTAGCCCGTCCTAGTAAAGCATTGCTATAGCTATAATTTGAGAACAGACCGGAAGTCTTTAGCATACCGGAAGTTCATAAAAGTATTTCCACCTCTATTCTGCACATCCGCTTTCAATATCGCAAACCACCAAAATGGCGAAGATCGCCAAAACACACGAAGGTAATTTTTGTTAATATTTCCTTAAACAGTGCAAATGACACACACATTTTGCTCTATTATTGTGTGGGACAACAATTTTGTTGAAGTGTTTCGTTATGACTATGGCTATCTATTAATTTAAACTATGAATTTGCCGTGTATCCACGCCTCTCTCAAGTCAAGCTGAGTGAGCGAGAGACGCAACGCGGACTGCAGATAATGGCCGCTGCTAACAATTTAGCATTGTGTTTACGCAACACGCCAACATTGAGTATAACGTTAGCTAATGATCGTTTCAGCAGTGCATTGCCATGTAGAATATGGTTCATGTAAACTTTACTTAAAATAAACACCTAATTTTAAGAAGGTGACCACCGTGGTTTTCCAACTGCCTGCAAATCCATCGACGATTAAGCTTAACATCCAGCTAACGTTACATTAGCTTGTTTGCCGTAACGACTTTTATGTCTGTTCAAACGTAATTATGCAGACTTGGAGCGTTAAACAACATCATTTGTGCAGTATATTGCATTTGTCTGAGTCAAAATGATTTCGTTACCACGTCTGTTGTGTAACAATCTCAATGGATCAGAATAGGCCTGTATTTTGATCAATTGAACTGAGAATGAGATTTTGTTTGTTTACTGTTACGTTAGATTCCGTGTAGCGAAGGTCTAACGACATCATCGACAGACAACAAAAAGATAAGAGATTGAGAATGAAAGTACTAAAACATTTATCAGTAGATCATCTATTGAGTCTTGGGTATAAGTCACGAGTGTCATCTAGCCTACGTCTGAGTGAAATAAGTAAATTTTTAGGGAATATAATAATAAAAAAGTTTAACAAATATAACACCAGGCAAAAATATAGGCTACTACCGGCGAAAGTATGGGCATCACAAATACTGGTCTGTACAGTAAATGTCCCTTTCAAGTGTTCTGATCATGTTTCTTTCTTATGTTTATTGCATTTCAAATGTTATATTGTACTATTTTTGTATACATTTAAATATATTGTTTCTACATTCTATGCCATCCATTTACTTTGACTTTGGGTGTCTAGAAAGGTGCCTATAAAATAATAAAATAAAATATTTAAAAAAAAATATATATATATATATATATATATATATATGTATCTCAATAGTGTGTTACAGAATCGCTAAACATGTTATTGTGATACTCAAGTGAATCGATGTTTTCTTACACCTAAAGCCCGTCAATGCCACAATGAAGCCGTGTTTTGGCGGGTTGGTGAGTGTTAATTGCAGGCCCTGCTATGAGGTTAAACATTGTCCGATAAAATATTGCATATAAGAGCCATTTCTGTTGATCAACCGTTAATCTCATTCTTCAATTACCAAATCGTATTTCAAATGCTGATGAAGTGTGTGGCCCTTTCCGCTACGCATTATGAACATTGCACCTGTCATATTCCGTTGTCTTTGATAATCTCACTAAATACAAGTTAACATTTTCTATTAAGTCACTATTTTCTAGACAATAAAAAAAAAACTGCGAAACTGTGCTGGTTTTACAAGTTGTCATCTTTGTCCCACTTTGCTGGTTTTACTTTCGGGGTAAACAGGCCACGGTGTTGTATTTTTATTCTAGTTTTTTTTCTATAAAGCAATATTTAACTAGAAAGACATTAGATTTCACTGCAAATTATGTCTATGTAATTTTGTGTACATAAATAAAATAATTAGAGCTGCATATATATATATATATATATACTTTTTTGTTTGGGTGACCGATCCATCATCTGAGGGACTCCTATATCCAAGTACTTTTCATAACATTGCTAGACCCCATGCAGTCTGAGTGAAATTACTTTCTAATTCAGCAACCAAAGTCTAACAGAACAGTGCATTTACATGCAAAAAAAACACAACTAAAACTTGTCTTTGTTAATTATAAAATGAAGCCGACATTATAAATACATATTGGCTTTACACTGAATATATTTAGACCTGAATGTTTCTTTAGCAGCTGACTTTACCACTGATAATCAAAATTACATATTAGCATATGTATCGGACGTTGATATGGTAATATTTTTTGATACCTGATCCGAGTACTGGAGCCCTGGATCGGCCAATACTCCAAAAATAATTTTTGCATCTCTAAAATGGATTATTTTATTTAATTACTAATTAACTAATATTTCTGGTGCTGACAAGCAAGTGTAGCAATGTTTAATCTTTTATCGCACACATCCCTAATAATAATAATGATAATAATAATTGTATTTAGTTTTATAAAGCCTAATATGAATAATTATAAATGCCTAATCAAACAAATAATTTACTTAGGGTACTTTATAAAAAGTGACTTAATTTTTCCTTTGTTTCAACTCTAGACATAGAGGCCCAGATCCTGGAGATCCAGGGGATGAAGGCTGCCCTGGTGGAGGAGGGTGAGCAGGGGGTTGGGCTGGACTCCACTGGTTTCTATGACCAAGAGATCTATGGAGGGAGTGATAGCCGGTTTGCAGGTTATGTCACCTCCATTGCTGCCAATGAACAGGAGGATGTAAGTAATAATACATTGTCACAACTGTATGATTATGGCTGTGAAGCAAATGAGAACCCATTCCCTTTTCTATAAATATTGATTATGAATTATTATAACACGTTGGCCTCCCCCAATTCTGTATGTCTAGTCTTGTTAGTTTTTGTTAAATGAGCTTGACTGTTTGCTTTGTGTTGTTGTTTTAGCTGGTCTCTAGTGAAGTCTACTGTATTTGTCAAGGTTTTACTAGACTTCTCTTCTTTCCTAGGACGACGAGGAGGATTCTTCAACCAGTTTATTAGGACAGAAGAAGCCGGGGTACCATGCCCCGGTTGCTATACTAAATGCCATACCACAGTCAGATGAACAGGTAAGTGTACTGATGTGATTCCATATTCCTGATACCACTACTCTTACCAGTGGATTTCCTCCATTTTAAAGTAGCACTTGGGTTTAGATAGACCTTGCCCTTGCAGCACTGCGCATTACTGCATCAGTAAACCACAACATATCCCTTCAAGCAGTAACCGTATATCCCCCACTTAAACAATGTAATATAACAAGTGTTTTCCCTCCCTTACTTGTGCTGCCTCAGTATGACCCGTTTGCGGAACACCGACCTCAGAAGATTGCAGAGCGGGAGGACGAGTACAAAGCCCGTCGTCGTCAGATGATCATCTCGCCTGAGCGTCATGACCCTTTTGCAGATGGTAAATTTCTTTTGTCCATCCTCCCTCCATAGCCACCTCCCATTTCAGATAGCAGTTTTTACCGTTTTCTGTTATTTCCCTGATCCCACATTTACACTTGAAGGGTTCCAAACCCACTGATAAGCTGTTCAACCCTTCGAACACTGTGCAATGGTTTGCTTCCCAGACGGAGCACCTTCCAGTGGGCAATCTCGTCCAACAGTGTTTTTTTTTGTGTGAATGACTCTCGGTATTTTATATTCAACTGCAAATTCCTCAGTTTCAAGATGAACACACCAAGTATGGGTTACAGTGGGTTGTTTTGGAGATTGAACAAACGTTTTACAATAATTGTTCAAGGCTTGAAAAATGTAATCTTCAGCCAACTTGATTCAATTGATAGAGTTGCCATATTTTGTTGGAGGTGTTTAGGTATTGTCTTTGAAAGTCTAGATGACCTAAAACAACATGGGTTGCAGATAGGCTCTGTGTGTCGAAGGGTTAACAAGCCCTTGTGATTCTGAAATCTCAAACTGATGGGAAGTGTAGACTAGCGCATACACCTGTCAGCGTTTTTGATATAAACGTTTCATCTTTGATAGTCAACCTTGAGGTAATTAACCCGATGACTCGCCTCACGGTTTCTAATTTGAAAACTGAGTGCACAATAGCGTACCTCAAGATTTTGATTGAAGCAGCCAGTGGAGAAATATTTGTTGGTTCCCCAAAGTTTGTCTCTGGCATTGAAAGCCCCAAGTGCTAGACCAGCTTCCACCCCATGACTTCACATTACTCACTAAAGTGACATGCCCGTAAAGATAGCATTGCAATTTGACCACCTAGGATGCTGGGTGTAATCCGTCAGGTTGTGCAGGTTTACGGTTAGTTACCTCTTCTGTTGGCTTTGTCTTTAGTTCTCTAGTCAAGTCTCACAATCACACTTAGACGTTTATCTTCCACTTTTCACCCGTTAATAAAATGAACAACGCTACTACTTTCATCAAGTTGCCCAGTCAGGACTTTGAGATGACAGTGACTGAAGGGCCTCAGTGGTAGCCTGAATAGGTCTTTACCAAAGACCTGCATGTAGAGACAGTTTGATTTACAACAATGTTATGTAAACATATTTTTATTTTACAACACTGTAAAATAGAAATATATGATCAAGAAATCTGTGTGCCGCAATACCACAGGCCCATACTAACTGTCCTTAATTTCTCTCCTACAGCAGTACTGCTTTGCCAGTCCTGTACTGCACTCTGTTAAAGGTGCAGCAACTCATCCTGTGTAGGTTATGGTGAACGCTGAACAAAAGTTTGCGCTTGTCAGTTTGGTCAGGGTCCACTGGCTGCTTGTCTGACTGGGGGACCTATGGGGCGAAACAAACGACAGCCCTTAAGAATCCTTCTCCCCCTTTTTTCTATTTGGCTTAATATTTCCATCCAAGTCTTGGATCCAGATCTAGATATTTGTAACAGTGGAAATTCAATGACCTTCAAAACCAAGAATCTTGGCACCAGTCTGTCGTTAACTGGACAAGCCTGTACCTTTCTGAAGTTTAGAAATCGTCCAGCAAAATATGCAGACAATTGTTGGGCATTAGCTGGCTTGTGCCTTCTGCTTGTAAGTCCAGCATAGGATCCCACAAAGAACCTGTTCCTCAATTTGGCTATACAATCTTAACCTCCTTTTTAAAATTATGATTAGATATTCAAAGTCTGGATGCTGAATCTTATATTTATTAGTATTTTTTTTGTTTGAGGTTTAGCTCCAGGTGGATACTTTTTTTTTTTTTTTTCGACTGCCGTTGAACAATGCAAAACAGGTGGTATACTTTTGTGTGTGAGTTCCAACCCTTTTCCAAAGTGTTACTAATGGTAAAGAGAAATTTTCTAGGCTTCTTTTCTGCCGGTTGAAGTCTGACTGCAGAGGGACCCTTGGCACTGAAAGTGTACGTATTCTGGAGAGCACAGCCCAGGACCCCTGCATCAGTGATGGCTATATCCTCTCCTTAATCTCCTTAAAGAAAAGAAAAATGAAAACAACCTCAGTTCTTTTCTCAATGTATCTGCCTGTAGACTATGTTTGTATGTTGTAAGAAAGTGAGCAATGTCTGTCTATATCTTTTTTCTTGTCCATTCAGCTTTAAAATAAAAAAAAAAGGAACAGTTTACAGTTTAGTCCAGGCTAGCTGACTGTTTTGTGCTTGCTATGTGTTATGAAGCCATTTGACGGGCTTGGTTCCTAATGAGTCCCCTGTGTTTTGTTGGTGCTCTTTCGCGCAGGGGGCAAAACACCGGATCCTAAGCAGCAGGTCAGATCCTACATGGACGTCATGAAAGAGCAGCACCTGACCAAAGAAGAGGTAAGTCACATGTTTTTCTGTAAGCCAGATATTCAAACCTGTTGGTCTGTGTGATTTGATCAAGTCCCAACGATGCTTTGTAATAGTGCTGTCAAAGTCCAGTGTTCATTTATGCCTCTTCTCTTGTCTGGTATTACTTACAGAGAGTCCACAAGGCTTATTAAGCCAGTGTTTCTCATTTACATTTTTACTCATACTGCCGTTCCTTAATTCATCTCCTGCAGAAAGAGATTCGTCTGCAGATGGCAGAGAAGGCCAAGACTGGCGACCTAAAGGCTGTGAACGGCTCAGCTGCTTCCCAGGCTGCCGCCGCTGCTGCCGCCAAGCGTAAACGCCGTTGGGATCAGACTGCGGACAACCAAAACCAGACGCCCACCAACACCACGCCCAAGAAAATGTCCAGCTGGGACCAGGCCGACTCTTCAGCTGAGGTGAACAGCCTCAGAGTATTAGTAGCATGAATGATTAGGGGCCTAACTAACTTATTGGTTTATTACAAAAATTGGTGCTGTGAATGGGATTAGCCTATGGTGTGGCTCAAAGCTCTTGAAGCAGAAAACAATGCAAGTGTCCTCTCACCTTGGTTTTCAAGGGTCCCCTTCAGTGTGGGCCAGATTACAACTACGATAATTGTGTTAATGCTCCAAAATCCTCAAACCAGATCCTTGTTTGCATTCTGTTTCTGTCAAACCAGCTTATTTCTTAGGCCTTGCCTTGCAACTGATAAATGATGTATGTATTTGGCCTAGTTTTCTTTTCTCAAGGCCTTACTCTCTGTGCTTTTGTACTTTTCTCCCTTCCAGACTCCAGGGCACACCCCTGCCCACACACCCTCCAACAGCCGCTGGGACGAGACCCCAGGACGGGCTAAGGGCAGCGAGACCCCGGGGGCCACTCCTAGCACCAGAATGTGGGACCCCACCCCGAGCCACACCCCTGCTGGCGCAGCCACCCCAGGCAGGGGAGACACGCCTGGCCACGCCACCCCGGGCCATGGCGGCGCCACAGGCAGTGTTCGCAAGAACCGCTGGGACGAGACCCCCAAAACGGAGAGGGAGACCCCTGGGCATGGTAGCGGCTGGGCCGAGACCCCGCGCACGGACAGAGGAGACGAGTCGCAGGGCGAGACCCCCACCCCTGGTGCAAGTAAGAGGAAGTCCCGTTGGGATGAGACGCCAGCCAGCCAGATGGGTTCATCCACGCCCCTGCTAACGCCTGGAAAGACACCAATCGGAACACCTGCCATGAACATGGCCACACCCACCCCAGGTAACCTACCAGCCTAATCTTTATGGGGAATGGTCAACTGTTTGCCACTCTCAGCATTCAGATGTGAATGAAACCAAATATTTGGCTGGTCGTTAACCCTTTGTAAGCTGAGCTCTGTGTGACTTCGTCTCCCTTTTCTTCTTCTCCAGGTCACCTGATGAGCATGACCCCAGAGCAGCTGCAGGCGTGGAGGTGGGAGAGGGAGATTGACGAGAGGAACCGGCCACTCACAGACGATGAACTGGACGCCATGTTCCCAGAGGGTTACAAGGTATAACGCGGATGATACCCTAACCCTCCCCCTATCATTTAAAAAAAATAAAATAAAAAAAAATACACATGTGTGTTCAACAACATAATCACTACCTGACCTCAGTTTTTGTGATTGTCCACGTCTCTCTCCTCAGGTCTTGCCACCGCCAGCAGGGTATGTGCCCATTCGCACCCCAGCTCGCAAGCTGTCTGCAACGCCCACTCCCATTGGGGGCATGACAGGTTTCCACATGCAGCAGGAGGATCGCTCCATGAAGCAGGTCAACGACCAGCCCTCTGGAAACCTCCCCTTCCTCAAGCCCGACGACATTCAGTACTTTGACAAGCTGCTGGTGAGAACCGCACAGCGTGCCATTCAATGCCGTTTGCTCCACACACAACAGGTTTGATGGAGACCCTGAGCATTTGTTTTTTGTTTTGTGTTGTTTAGGTGGAGGTGGACGAGTCCACGCTGAGCCCCGAGGAGCAAAAGGAGAGGAAGATCATGAAGCTGCTGCTGAAGATCAAGAACGGAACGCCGCCCATGAGAAAGGTTAGGATGCCCTCATTGCTTCACTCGAGCCTCAACTCTTCTTAGACACCTTTCGTCGATTAGTCCACGTTCCTGTCTAGGTTCTGTTAGGCGTTAGACTGTTCCTCACTCCTTTCCCCCCTTTTCTCCATGTCTCGTTCAGGCTGCCTTGCGACAGATCACAGACAAGGCCCGTGAGTTTGGCGCCGGCCCTCTGTTCAACCAGATCCTGCCACTGCTCATGTCCCCGACTCTGGAGGACCAGGAGCGCCATCTCTTGGTCAAGGTCATCGACCGCATCCTCTACAAGCTGGACGACTTGGTCCGCCCATACGTACACAAGGTAGGCCACGCACTCTTAATTTACTGTGTCTGTCTTCTGTCTTTCTAAGTCTGTTTGTGAATTCTGCTACGCTGTGGAGTTAACCCAGATGTGAAATTAGTTTGTGAAAGGTTGTATTCGGATGTGTTGATAAGGGAACTTTTGGGAATTGGGTAGGCATATTTGCCTGATTCATTTGTCTTGTGTATGTTTTTGAGTGTGTATTTTTTCTCTGTGCCCCCCAGATCTTGGTGGTGATTGAGCCGCTGCTGATTGATGAAGACTACTACGCCAGAGTGGAGGGCAGAGAGATCATCTCCAACTTAGCCAAGGTACGCCGTTCTCCCACCCTAGGCTGAAAGCATTATATAGGCTGTTCTGACTTTATTCTGCGAATCATTCTCGCCTGTTTGACCCCTCAATGGTCATATAAGGGCTAGTACTTCGCTAGATCAACGCCAACATGAGAACTAGCAAAGATGACCTCATCCATGTCTCTCTGTTCTCACCCTGCACCCGTTGGCAACAACATTCCATGCTCCTGGTCTTCCTACCAGGCCTGTGTAGATGTCGGGTACATCCACAGCACCCCGTAAACATTAGCCTCTCCCTGTTGTTTCCCTTGTAGGCGGCCGGCCTCGCCACCATGATCTCCACCATGCGCCCCGACATTGACAACATGGACGAGTATGTGCGTAACACCACCGCCAGGGCCTTCGCCGTGGTGGCCTCCGCCCTGGGCATCCCCTCGCTGCTGCCCTTCCTCAAGGCTGTGTGCAAGAGCAAGAAGTCGTGGCAGGCCCGCCACACGGGCATCAAGATCGTCCAGCAGATCGCCATCCTCATGGGCTGTGCCATCCTGCCCCATCTGCGCAGCTTGGTGGAGATCATTGAGCATGGTCAGTAGGGGAGCTACACACACACACACACACACACACACACACACACACACACACACACAAAGTTTGATTGGTGTGTTTACCATCTTAAACCACGAATTTCAGCATGATGTTCTGAGGCCATGTGACTGACCCGGTTTTGTCTGTCTCTCCAGGTCTGGTGGACGAGCAGCAGAAGGTCAGGACCATCAGTGCCCTCGCTATCGCCGCCCTGGCCGAGGCCGCCACCCCCTACGGTATCGAGTCGTTTGACTCCGTCCTCAAGCCCCTCTGGAAGGGTATCAGGCAGCACAGAGGAAAGGTAAAGAACAATGGGTTTTTCACTTTACACAGTTAGGAAAGAGAAATGGGTTGACCTTCCTTAACTCTTTTGTTTCTCCCAAGGGTCTGGCTGCCTTCCTGAAAGCCATTGGCTACCTGATCCCCCTGATGGATGCCGAGTACGCCAACTACTACACCAGGGAGGTGATGTTGATCCTGATCCGAGAGTTCCAGTCTCCTGACGAGGAGATGAAAAAGATTGTACTCAAGGTACCTGGGCGGTCAAATAGTGCGCAGGGTTTAATTAACGGTCAACTTCAACAGAATCCGGTCAGACCTGGTCTACTTGATTCTGTCAGACGCGGTCACTGTAATGACTGTTGCTTTCTTGCTTTTGTCAGGTGGTGAAGCAGTGCTGCGGGACTGATGGTGTGGAGGCCAATTACATAAAGACCGAGATCCTGCCCCCCTTCTTCAAGCACTTCTGGCAGCACAGGATGGCCCTGGACAGACGCAACTACAGACAGGTAGGCCCAGCCGTCATGCTTGTCTCTTAGTATTACACACAGAGACACACTCCAGTTTGTGGCCCAGATTGAGTCTCACCTCGCCGTTTCTCCTTGTAGCTGGTGGACACCACAGTGGAGCTGGCCAACAAGGTAGGCGCGGCGGAGATCATCTCCCGCATCGTGGATGACCTGAAAGACGAGGCCGAGCAGTACCGCAAGATGGTGATGGAGACCATCGAGAAGATCATGGGCAACCTGGGGGCGGCCGACATCGACCACAAGCTGGAGGAGCAGCTTATCGACGGCATCCTCTATGCCTTCCAGGAGCAAACCACAGAGGTGAGGAAATAAATGAATGAGTCAATCTTAGATTTGAAGATAGAAAGGCAGAGTGTGTATGTCACACTGGTTTCCTACCTGGAGCCACATGTTCTGTAGCCCATCTACCAATGTGCTCCCTCCCCCAGGACTCTGTGATGCTGAATGGCTTTGGCACTGTGGTCAATGCCCTGGGAAAGCGAGTGAAGCCCTACTTGCCCCAGATCTGCGGTACGGTCCTGTGGCGACTCAACAACAAGTCAGCTAAGGTCCGCCAGCAGGCAGCCGACCTCATCTCGCGCACTGCTGTGGTCATGAAGACCTGCCAGGAGGTAACCGTTATGCACTACCACAGACACACCGACACGTACACACACACACACACTTAACAACGGAAAATTAACTGTGCATGAGCTAAGCGTTATTCTGTGAAGTTCTTATGCTTGGCTAATTTGATTAGCTGTATTCAAGTAATAGCATTGTAAAGTAACACCTTTTCTAAAATGTTCTCTTGCTGTGTGCAGGAGAAGTTGATGGGTCACTTGGGGGTGGTGCTGTATGAGTACCTAGGAGAGGAGTACCCTGAAGTCCTGGGCAGCATTCTGGGAGCTCTCAAGGCCATTGTCAACGTAATCGGTATGCCTTCTCATAAACAGATCATATTAAATGTGAATAAAGCAAAACATTTCTGGAATAGGACCACAAGCAGGTCACACTAGGTGTGCATGAAACCAAACCTAATGGGCTGTTCCTTTTTTAGGAATGCACAAGATGACTCCACCAATCAAAGACCTGCTCCCTCGACTAACGCCCATCTTGAAGAACAGGCACGAGAAGGTGCAGGAGAATTGTATTGACCTGGTGGGCAGGATCGCTGACAGGTCAGTATAGGGGGAAAGCAGTTGTGGAAGAGTATTGCTAAGACTTGTGCCATGTTGGTGTGGGAAAATGTACAAATAAGACGTGTATGGAATGCTTTTGCTCTCTGCTACTGCCCTAACCTCCTGTTGCTGTGTGTCTCTAGGGGAGCTGAGTATGTGTCAGCCAGGGAATGGATGAGGATCTGCTTTGAACTGCTGGAGCTCCTCAAGGCACACAAGAAGGCCATCCGCAGAGCCACCGTCAACACATTTGGTTACATTGCCAAGGCCATCGGGTGAGTCTCTCAATGCTGGGAAATTTGTACATATTGAAACCCTCACAGGAGTGGATGGATGTTGTAACTTGTGTTTGCCTGTTCCCTTACCCAGCCCTCACGACGTGCTGGCCACTCTACTCAACAACCTGAAAGTCCAGGAGCGACAGAACCGCGTGTGCACCACCGTGGCCATCGCCATCGTGGCCGAGACGTGCTCGCCCTTTACCGTGCTCCCGGCACTTATGAACGAGTATCGCGTGCCCGAGCTCAACGTTCAGAACGGCGTGCTCAAGTCCCTTTCCTTCCTGTTTGAGTACATTGGTGAGATGGGTAAAGACTACATCTACGCTGTCACGCCACTGCTGGAGGATGCGCTTATGGACAGGTGAGTCCGAGGGATGCTAGTCTTCTGTTTGTCTTAGACAGGGTGTTGTTAACCTGTTTGCTGCATGGGGGGGTGTCCAATTTGGGCCATTAGCATAATCCTCATGTTCCATTATAACCTTAGCTGCCCATCAGATGCCATGTCTAATTTCCTTGGAATTCAGTTTTAAGATTTAAAAGTTTGCTTAACTTGACCTTACCCGTCAATATAATTTAATACTTTTGCCCTCATCAAGTGCTACTATGTTTCTAATCAGGGAGGCCTTGCAAAGCATCTGTTTGGTTCCTAATTTGTAAAAGGGAGCTTTAACCACTTCCACACCCATGAAAATAGCTATTATCACAGTTTTGTTTAATTTAAGCCAGAAGTGCCTGGTATGAGTAAAGATCAAGGAAGGCATAATTTATTGGTTGTGACATCCTGATGTCGGTCAAATCCAGCACACATTAAACCCTGTATTTCTCTAATTCTATCCCGTCCTGCAGAGACCTGGTCCACAGGCAGACGGCCAGCGCAGTGGTTCAGCACATGTCCCTTGGAGTCTACGGCTTTGGGTGTGAGGACTCCCTCAACCATCTGCTCAACTACGTGTGGCCCAACGTGTTTGAGACTTCACCCCACGTCATACAGGCGGTCATGGGAGCTCTGGAGGGCCTTCGAGTGGCTATTGGACCTTGCCGAATGCTGCAGTACTGCTTACAGGTACTAAAAATGGTGATGCACTGTTGGTGTCGTTATGGGCCAATATCGTGTTATGAATATGGGGTTGAATTAGAAACATATTTTCACAAGTGGGGTGCGCCAGGGTTGGAATTTCAAGGTGGCAAAAAGCTGAATTGCCCCAAGAAATTAAAACATGCACCTAAGATTTTCTGTTGAAATCCGTTAACTTGTTAATAAGTTAACATTTAAGAAATCTGACTAATACTCATGTTACATTTCAGTCTTGTTCTAAAACAGATGGAATTTATTTTTGTTTTAAGGCTGAAATGTAACAAGATTGGCAAAGAAATGTTGGTCTGAGAACTTCCTGAGCGCTTTGTACCTTTTCTTGGTGTAGGGCCAGAAGTTGGAGGTGGCATTTCCTTACTATTTGCTCTTTTTTGTTTTTGTGTCCTCAGGGTCTTTTCCATCCAGCCAGGAAGGTTAGGGATGTCTACTGGAAGATTTATAACTCCATCTACATTGGCTCCCAGGACGCTCTCATTGCCCACTACCCACAAGTCTACAACGACGAGAAGAACCCCTATGTTCGCTGTGAGCTGGAGTATGTCCTCTGAATACCAACCCCCTCTGCTCTCTTCTTCTTCTCTTTCTATTTTTCTCATGTCCCAACCGTCTGTCCTATTTCCTGTTATAGGACTCGTCCATTTTAGTATGATTTTTTAGTTGGGGTAGCTCAGCCTTTGTGGCTAGTATCCAAACAATCCAACAACATTCAGCCCTTGTGCTCCACAGGTGCATTTTTAACCTGAAAAAAATGTGTAATTAGAAGGATTCAATAAAACAATGTAGTATGTATGTTTTTTTTGGTTTTGTTAGAATTCTTCTTTTGGTAATTGTTTCCTTTATGGAATGACAATGTGAGGTCAGACTTTCCCTGTTAAAAGAAACAAGAAGCATTCAAGTTCAACCATTTTTAAAGAAATGTTGTCAAACTATTCCTTTGTATCAATATGCCTCTGAACTGATTTTTCCCTTCTCAGTACTCTCGTATCATTGAACACCCACTCAGAATGTTGCTTTTTTGATTAAATAAATCACTTGTGTATAAAAATTACTCTGTCTGTAGTTTGATTACAGCAATAAGTATTAATGGGATAATTTCTTCAAATGAAAGCCATGGCACAGCAAGTCAAAAAATATGCTTGTCACAGAAAAACATAGTAGGTTATGAGGACCCAGCCAATCCATCCACCTGGTGTCTTGTTAACCTTAAGGAAACCAGATTCTCCAGACAGCTACTATTGAGTGTGGATCACACCCAAAGTCATCAATAACTCAGACAGCAGTGTACAATATATTATTTAGGCACAACAGTTCATTCAGTACGCAAAGGTTGTTCCACCTCGCCTAATTTGAGGTTGGAAATGTGCTTTCTGGAAGAGAACTGTTTTACTGATCGCATACAGCATAGGAATAATATTCAAGTTCAGTATTTACTTTTTAGTCAGTCAAATAAGTTCAAGTACACTATAGACCAAACAATTTTTTAAAGCTTGTTTTTACCATCCAGATATGCATGTCCTCGCCTGCCTTTGGAACTTCTGCCTTAGGTTGTTTTTACAAAGGACCAGGAATAAAGGGCCTTCTGTTCTTCTTATCAGACCCATATTTGTACTGCTGAGACACAACTACCCTATAGAGCTCAGCCAAAACAGTGCTTCATCATGGCTCTAGTGTGTTCCTGGAGTATCAACACAGTTGATTGCTACAGTGCAAGACATTCTGCATTCTGGTGAACCATATAAACTCAAAGGAAAAAGGGTTAACGTGAATAATTCACCCAGAACTGAAGGTTCCATTCCCTCTGCACATCCTTTACACTGATTTATTCTGCTGCCCCATGCACCTCCCCCATTCCTTTCTCCCTGTGCCTGTTTTCCTTGAGATGAGGTCAGGTCTCAGTCATCTAGTTGTATGAATGGAGAGCTACAACTCAAGTGCACCCCAAGCAGAAAGAGCGTTGCCCTTAAGCATTGTTCTCTACCATGCCCCCCTCCCATCTGGGAAAAAACCTCCCCCCACCATTCACTTCAGTCCCCAACTGCTCTAGTATATTGAAGCCTTTGCGCTTTGACCTAGAATTCCAGGAAGATACCATCCATGATCGGCAAGTCTGAAGGGGAATCAGAAGGAGTGAGCCTGGATGTGAGCTCAGCTCCAATTGCCAAACCCAGACAGCATGAGGATGGATTTGATGTCTAGTATGGAGGATTAGGCTATTTGTGTGTCTAAGTGAATTCTATTCTTTCAGAACCCTAATTTGAGGACAATTGTGTGACTCCACAATGGAGATAGTGCGGTTGTATATCTGTATTTCAAGAGGAACCAGTGTGTGTCATCAGATACATCTATGTAATCTGAGGGCATTAAAAACCGGTCTTAAATTGGATGATGCTACCTTGGGTTGAGCTGCCCAGCGTAGAGAGGTTGTGTGAAACAAATGTATACATTTTCTCTTATTATCTTAGAAATCAGGAGTCCAACTTTTAAACAATATAGGGAGAGGATGGTCGATAGGACACTGGTACATTTTTGGTACATCTCAAGAGACAACCTGAGGAAAAGACACAGTTTGAGGGTGTTATATTATTCTTGCCAGAAGATGGCAGCAGCAATGTTAAGGGATATGGAGTTGTTGATGCTGCAGGAGCAGATGACTCTCCTCCGACTCAGAATTCTGACAGGAAAATATTCAACTTCCTGTGAAATCATTATGTTATATTCAGATAAGTCGTATATGTTACCGATAGAAAATGGTTTCTAGATGTACAAACACGGAGTGTGAAATAGGGTATTGAAAAGATTGTTACGCTCAGCAACCGCAAATGTGCTCTTTCTACATCAGTTGGAAAACCCGTTCCTCCTTCCCCACCCCCCTTCCGAGCTCGGCGTAGCTGGGCTGCCTCAACGTATACATTCAAAAAAGAACTTGTATGCACTTAGCATAGCTAGATCTTCTGTCTTTTGCTTGGAACAGCGCATAGGAGACAGAAAGACTCTCCTTAGCAATACCAATAATTTATTTTGCATGTTCTGATTTGCGAGGGAGAGTGGATGTGCACTCCAAGCTGACCAAGATATGGCTGTCCTAAAACTCGTCGACCAGGTAACGACGCGTTAATGTGTTAGTACTGTTAGCTAGCTAACAACGTTAGTTTTTCTAGCTCGTGTTAGCCTGGCTGTATTAGGAATTGTGTTCTCTGTATTGTTGTAGCGGCTTTTTAAAGACAAATAGCATGAGTGTGAAAACGTTAAACAAAAATGTAGCTAGCTATTACATAATTGATATTCTTTCCATGGACCGTTTGAAACTAGCGAGAGATAAGGTGTCCAACAGTGGTCGGAATGCACCGCGAGTGCTGGCTGTAACTATCATCTTGTATATTGTGTTGGTAAAGTTGCTGAATATTTAGCACTTTATTCCTTGTTCGTTTGAAAAGTAGAGGACAGCTGACTTTGTTGGCTTCCGGGGCTCTATTTTTGCCTCAGTTCCCCTGCATCGCTCTATAGTGTTGAATAATCCGTTAGAAATATACCTTTTTTTTTCATTGTAAATTTTATGCTTAATTGCTTGCATCATCAAATTTCCTACCTTGCTTTCTACAATTTATTCCGCAAACATGACGCACTATAACAGTGTTTGTACTATTTCACAAGTTGAGAAAGTATGCAGCTCTGGCCATGATTTCAGTCCAAAATAACACTAATTCATCTGTTCTGGGACCAAGGAATTACACGACTCTATCAAAGAGTGTATCAGACAATAATGTATGCATAAAAATAGTATTATAGTCTAAGAAAATAAGGTGCCCCGTAACTCTTCCTGTTTCAAGCAACGAAGAAACTGCAGGGAACAAATGGTTTCTACAGCAGTCCTAGGCCAGCTTTATCAAGATCACAAAGATTATTTCAAGATATGTAGTCATTATGGGACCAAAACCACAAATATGATCAAACATCAGGAGTTTTATGGCTGCAATTCTTGCTATTCAAAGGCTGTAGCTTCAAGCTTACTGTGCAGCCAAATTTACTTTTTTTGTGGGGGGTGAATGAATAAAGTGTCCTTACTCAAACTTAATGCAGAGCCATACTGGATCAAATTTGAGTATAAATGCCCCCCTTCCCCCTGATTTTTGCACCTGACTTAGTTTTCTAACCATGCCTTGAACTGGAAGAGTGGAATACTTTGCTGCCCCACAGTAAACTCATACTAGCACCAACGCTGCATGGATATTTAGTGGTTCCCACTTTCTTGCTTTTTTACAGTTTTCAGTGACAGAAATCAAGGCAACCTCCGGTGCTGTTTGTGTGCGTGTACGCATTTGTGTGCAGTGCTCATATGAGCAATGAAAAAGCAGAGCAAGGAAGTTAAGTCTTCATTACATTCCTCCCCCACCTTTTTGTCTTTTCTGTTTATTTTTGTTTTCACTTTATCTATTTAAATTGAAGCTCTGTTTTTGCATGCACCACATGTATACACACACAATCCCTAAATCTTACACACTTCTCTCTTTAACTCCATTTAGTGGCTCTGACTGAAAGCATGAAAAAACACAGTCACTCAACATGGTTTTTAATTCTTCAACTTATTTTATGGAGGGAAAGCAGCAGCAGTTTCTCTCTGTGGAGTTAAGAGGAAGGAGACTGTCAGTAAGACTTGCTGCCCTCAGTCTTACAGTGCTATCTACCACATTCTTCTGATCAAATAACTTTAGACTTATCTATTGAATCTCGTGTGTGTGTGTGTGTGTGTGTAAAAGTTGCTTGTGTGTTGCAGACAGATAAGGGAATAATAATAGTTTGTCTTATATAGATTTTTTTGCTACGATTGGGTTAGAGAGACTGCAGAATCTAGAAAAGGAAGATATTGGTAAATCATTCGTGTAGTTATTTTGCAAAGATGGTGTAATTCTGCTAAGGACTGGAACAGATGATTTAGAAAAACACTGTTGTGGTTTCCAAATATGACGAGGAAGTTATAACATTTTCTATGGTCTGTGTAACAACAATAAGCTTAGTGTTTGAGGGGTTTTGGCTGAACCTGAGGGGTGGTGTGCTGTGTTTGGACAAATCTACTTAAGGTCAGCTGTTAGCCTGCCGTCCCTCCTCTGTTGTCCTCACCCACCTGGCTATTTCATCCCCATGCTTGGTAGCACTGACCTTCCTCTACTCCCCCTTGCCAATTATACAGACGACAGCACTGCTACTAGTTGGTAATGCCAGCATTGTGTGTGTGTGTGTCTGTGTCTGTGTCTGTGTGTTTGTGCCTTGGTGTAATTGTGAGAAAGCTTACCAGCAAGAAATGCCATGCTAATGCCAAGCCTTCTACTCTGTCCCTCAGAAAGTCAGAGCTCTTTGCCTCCTATTTGGTCCTCATTCCAAACTTTACAAATGTGTTCCGACTCATCATATAGTCGGTTAATAATTGTGTATTTTATTCTATTTTTTTACAATATTGATGTCAAATAATCAACCTCTAACCCTGAGGTCCTCACTATTGAGCTGTCAACGTTTCAGTTTTTTTTTCCACGAGGCACTGTGGGTTTGCTTTGCTATCTAAACTGCCATAGAATCAGTAATGAGTTTGTGTGGGGTGAAAATTAACCCCCAGCTATGTTGTGCTAGGAGGGATGCTGCAAATTTTGCTTCTTGGTGAACGATAAATATGTTAAGACAAGTGCCTCAAGTGTGTGGGTGTGTTAACATAATGCTTCTTGTGTGGGTTATATAGTTGATGCAAAACAGTTTTGAGGCAGTTCTGAGAAGGTGATTCTGTGCAACAGGAAGTGAGGCCGGAGCTGAAAGATAGGAAGTGAGGATGCCCTAGAATTCGGCTATATAGTTATGTGATTCATTACTATAACAAGAAGGATGTCCTTATTCTATGGATTTTTCAATATAGTTGGATTTTGTTTCATGTATTTTCTCAGAAAGCTGACAGTGCAGCGGCTTGGTTCACTGAGTGCTGCTGCTTGTTGTGTGTGTGTGAGAGAGAGAGAGAGAGAGAGAGAGAGAGAGTGAGTTTTGGGCCTGCAATGAGCCAGCCTCACCAGAGCTACAATGTTAGTTCTCGAGAAATTAACTTGGAAATCTTGTGTTTGAATTGTCCTCAAACACAAACACAAACATGCATTTATTGTTGACACACTGCTCTGTTTTTCACTGTCTAGATATTGGTCACTGTGGCCATGATTGTTTTCATACTGTTGTTTACCCTCCAATTCAGTCAGGGACTATTGTTTAGGGTACTTTAACACAGCGTTTAGCGTTAACACAGATAGATTGTTAGTAGAGTAATCATATGGGTTTGACCAAACCCACCCTGCCATCAGTGGGATGTGGGAGTATGCCCACTGGCTTCAATGAGGAGGGGTTGATGTTGTTGTTTTTTATTTATCAGATGTAAATTCCTTAAGTAAGTAGATTGTAGGTAGCATGTGACGTGGTCTTGACCGATCTCAAAGACTTGAAAAGACTTGTCTAACATCCAATCATTTGGTGATAAGCTACTTTTGGCTGGCTGTGTATAACTCTAATCTTGTTTTCTTGATTTCTCTACCTCTCCTCAGCCCCCTCTCATTCAGGCTATCTTTAATGGAGACCCCGAGGAGATCCGCATGCTCATTTACAAGTCAGAGGACATCAATGCTCTGGTAAGACTACTACTATGGTCCCAGTCCATAGCTTTGTGGTCTGTTCACTTGACTCCCCTCACCTTTCACTTAAGTGCACCCCTTGTAACTGTTAAACCTGAGGCAATTAAAAGTATTAATTGATATACCAAAGATAAAACATGGTTATTAAGAAAACCAAATACCATCGTTGGTTGCTTGATTTGACCACCTCTTCACTCTGATACTTTGCGGGTTGGCTCAACTGAGGGGTCAGGGGTTAAACAGACAAACTGGTCAAGGGTAAGTCAGCGGAAAGGCCAGCGGTTTGTTTATAAACACAGACTAGATATAGCCTGTAGAACAGGGGCAGGACATAGGCTATTTTGCCGTTCTTGCTACTCCAGTATTTAGGCTCTGCTTTTGTTCTCCAGTATTAGACTCCTTTCCACAAGCGGCCAGCAGAAACACAGAGGCAACTGTCAACTGTATTTTGGATTTGTTTTTACTTGAGGGGCAAACAGCCCTTTACATTAACAAAAGTGTGCATTAAACACCATACAGGGAAGTAAACAACGTAAAACAGTTGATACAATTAGGTAAATTAGATAAAGCAAAGCCATAAAATGTGCTGAAATTGTACTGTAACTTACTGTTTATGGCTTCTTGTCAAATGATTTAACAATTGTATTATTTGCTTTTAAAGAAAGTCACGGTTTAGACCAAGCCTTTGGGCTTCTTACAAAGCACTAATACATTTACTAAAACGTCTAGAATAAAAAAAAGTTTAATAAAGCATTTGCAAAAAGTAGAGGATGGGCTTCGGGACACGGTTTCCTCCTTAAAGTTAGTTTTTACAAGCAACCATTTAGCTAATCCTGCATTTCTCGTCAAGTTATGTAATGTAAACAGGACATCCATGTCCTGCTTTAAAAAGTAATGAATTTGTTTTAGTGCATTTAAAAAAAATCTGGTGGTAAGGTTGTAGAGAATCTATAGCGCACAGTGATGAACTTAATGTTCTTCTCCAGTCAGTAACATTATTATTTTCACCTCCGTCTCAGGATCCAGAGAAACGTACACCCCTCCACGCCGCAGCCTTCCTGGGGGATGCTGAGATCACTGAGCTCCTCATCCTCTCCGGTAAACTCACATCTCTTATCTCCTCTTCATCTTTTCATGCCCCCAAAGCTGCATTCGAGTCTAATTCTCCTGTTATGGTCTTCCTCACTTCGTCACAGGGGCGCGGGTCAACGCCAAAGACAACATGTGGCTCACCCCTCTCCACCGGGCAGTGGCATCGCGGAGTGAAGTGAGTGGTGCTCCCTCTGTCTCACACCCACATACACTTACCCCAGGCCTCTGTACCAGAGTGACACAGGGGGTAAGGACCCAAGCTGTTGACTACTTTCACATATAGGGAGACCCACCCATATACACTTAACTTGTGTGTGTGTCTGTCTAGCTATGAATTTGTTTGGCAAGAGCATTTGACCTAGTACACTAGGTTTAAAAATAAGCTCTATACTTTTCCAAACCCAATGTATGCAGTGTTAACACGTTTCCTGTTGACATTCCCTTTGTTAGTGCTGCGACTGCACACATGATGACACACTCTCTTCCTCTGATAAATAGGAGGCAGTGCGGGTGTTGATCCGCCACTCGGCCGACGTGAACGCCCGCGACAAAAACTGGCAGACGCCCCTGCACGTGGCCGCAGCCAATAACGCGCTACGCTGTGCTGAGGTCATCATTCCTCTGCTAAGCAGTGTCAATGTGTCGGACCGCGGGGGGCGCACAGCTCTGCACCACGCTGCCCTCAATGGGCACACCGAGGTACTGCAAGAACAGCTGGACATTGCCAAGCGTTACTTCTGGCCTACAGTATAGTAAAGCAGGTTCCCTATCCTATTTGGTTGCCTGTGCGGTGGAACAACACATAAGCTAAGCGTCCAGAACACCAGCCTATATTATACCAATTACATCCAGATACTGCCTACTGATTACCGCTAAAGCTGGCTAGCCCAGATATGTGATTAGATATGATTAGATTATAGGTCACTCTTTACCCACTGATTGCATTCATTCATTCTTGTGTTTTGCTTGGAGCAATCTGTGATCTTATCTCTCACTAATCCTGTGATGGCACAGGTGAATCAAAAGTAAGGCGAGAGAAAAGATAAATTATGAGTTAACACCCAGTGGCTCTTTTTGACTGGTTTCAATGGTAAAGTTTAATGATGAATTATCTCCATGTTTCAAACTGATAGCCATTTAGATTTTCGGACGTTTTTATTTACTCTTGTTCCCATGCTAGTAGGATAACATGCATTTAGAATATTGTCATTTCTAAACGGTATTGCCCACACCCAGCCCCACCAAGTAAGAAACACACGGCCCGTCTCACAACCCGATTCCCCATCCATTGTGAAAGATGACCCCACAGTTCACACTTCCTGATTGCTCTCCTCTAAAATACTATTTTTCCCTCCCTTGTGCTCGTCACTTCAGATGGTAAACCTCCTTCTGTCGAAGGGAGCCAACATAAATGCGTTCGACAAGAAAGATGGCAGAGCGCTGCACTGGGCAGCTTTCATGGGTGAGAGATGTACATAGCAACAGACGTAGATTGACTTCACATACTCATGCCTTTAATTTCTTTTAGTAGGAGTTAGATACTGTATTTCTAATCAACAGTATGGTTTGAGGTATCTAATGGTTTATTACATGATGGTTTTTCACTTCTCACTTCTCTAAACATCACTAAATGGCTGTAGAAGGAGTCTGAATAATGTCCTTGTCTCATTGAACAGCTCTCTTCTGTCGGCTCTCATTACTGCATGAAATTGCGCAGTCTATCGTGCGTTATGTCTAAGCGTTGGGTTTTTTTGAACCACCTACAGGTCACCTGGATGTAGTGCGCCTGCTGGTGAGCCAGGGGGCAGAGATCAGCTGCAAGGACAAGCGAGGCTACACGCCCCTTCACACGGCCTCCTCCAGCGGGCAGATCTCGGTGGTCAAGCACCTGCTCAACCTCTCTGTGGAGGTAAGGGCGTTTTACACACCGCTCCGGTATAAGTACTCCTCCACGCTCTTGTTTCATACACACGCACACCTTGATTCACACCGATGCCTCCTCGCCGTGTCGTGCTTCAGTCCTCCTCTACGTCCACTGAGCGAGAGGGAATGGTGTGCCCCCAGATCGACGAGTCCAACGCCTTTGGGAACACGGCGCTCCACGTGGCGTGCTTCAACGGCCAGGACGCCGTGGTGAGCGAGCTCATCGACTACGGTGCCAGCGTCAGCCAGCCCAACAACAAGGGCTTCACCCCGCTGCACTTTGCCGCCGCCTCCACCCACGGAGCCCTCTGCCTGGAGTTCCTGGTCAACAGTGGGGCCGACGTCAACGTTCAGGTCGGTCTGGGTTTGTGTCTACTTCTCTGCCTGTCAATAACCACAAGATGTGAATGAAACCTCAATGATAAACCACTTTTTTATGTTAGTGGTTTAATTTTCGATATTTTAGCATCACTTCAGAGAAACCTTAAACAACAACATTTCCGAAACCTCTTTCTTCTCTCAGAGTCGGGATGGCAAGAGCCCGCTTCACATGACAGCCGTACACGGGCGCTTCACTCGCTCCCAGACCCTCATCCAGAACGGTAAGACCGCTTCTGTGTTGCCTGGAAACGTTAAAGAGTCATTCATTGACTCTGTTTGAATTTGCTTGATACAGTTGCCACGCTGAGAGTTTTTCTTTTGACGGACTGTCCAGGTGGGGAGATAGACTGTGTGGATAAAGACGGGAACACCCCTCTTCACATCGCCGCCCGCTACGGCCATGAACTCCTCATCAACACCCTCATCACCAGCGGAGCAGACTGTACAAGGTAGACTGCCGCACGTTCCCAAGCAGCCGTTTGGCCCTGGGATCATCGCTGTCACATCCTAACCCCCCCGCCCCCCGTCCTTTTATCCTGCAGACGAGGGGTGCACGGAATGTTCCCACTGCACCTAGCCGTCCTAAACGCTCATGCAGACTGCTGCCGGAAGCTGCTGTCCTCAGGTGAAATCTCCTGTCCGAAATTGGCTGATTGTCTCTGGTGCATTGTTTCCGAGAGGCATTGCCTCCCCCGTTAGTTGCTTTTTTTTTGTTTCCCCTCGTGTGTCTCTCTGGTCAAGCTCTGGTTGTTAATCCCAGTGGTGTTGCCTTGCATCATGCCTTCACCCAGTGATTTTTTTTATTTGAGTTTCTTAGTTTTGGTGTGGCTCCTTGTGTTTATGAGTCACTCAAGTCAGTCAGTCATTATTAGAAAGTCACAAAATGATACAGTAGTAGGGCTCCAGACTATAGTCTTTCCCTGGTGACACCGGTTCCCTCGGATTGTTTCTGTTGTTACTGGCACCAGCATGGAATATGGGGGCATCAAATGTTGCTGATGTGGCGATAGTAAAAATAATGGCTGAGTCTTCCTTTGTTTCCGCTCCCTCTTTACTGTGGACACTCTATACTTAGATGGCTATGATCTCTATCAAGCCCCTGTGCTACCCATTAGAGAATCAACATTCAGTCATTTGATATTTTTAAGATATATTTTATCTCTTGACGGTAAATGTGATTATATTGCAAGGTTGCAATTGTCACTGTTTGATACAAGGTCACTTATATAAGATTCTTGCCACCCGCAAGTACGTAATAATATGTTCCACTTGCACAGGACAGATATTTTGTCGCCAATGAGGGCAATCTGGAGCCCTGTTACAGAGCGTGCACAAGTGTAACAGTCTTCCAGTCAGAGCACATTAGGCTGTAGATTACCTATACAGCTTGAAGTAGGCAGTAAGGCTTGGCAGTAAGGGAATAAGTTAACCTCAAAATCTGTCAGAGATACATACATATACATTGCTTGAAAGACATTGGAAAACCAGTTGGTGTCACCATTTATGCTTCAGGTCCTATTCTTCACTGAAGGTTTCCCCTAGCAGTATGACTGGAGCATTGTGAAACGTGTTGCTGGCCTTTAAGACTCGACAAGTGAGCAACAAATGGATTGGTTTACAGGGGCTGGGGCTCTACGTGTGCAGCTGCAGTCTAATGTGTTCCCAGAGTGCCGGCAGTCTCCACTGGCTTCACAGGGCTTGTGCGGGCCTAGCATATATTGCATTCATTCAAAAGCTCTTAGCCTTTTTAAGACACCTACTCTGTGTTTGGTAGTTTGACCCAGGGGGCTGGGATTCCAGGCATAGGACCAAACAGGGCTGTTAGTGGGATGGAGACTCTTATTAGGTCAATTTGCATGAAACACTCACATCTTCCCTTTGTCTGTTATTCAACACGCCTTTTTCGACTGTGTCTGTGGGCCTAACAAACTCCTGTTCTGTTCTGCGTTCTCTGGGTACTCATGACATACACATATATGTCTGTTTCTTCAATACACACTTGTTTGCACCTATGCATGAATGTCTCTCCCGTGTAACGTTACAGTCCTGTCCGTGGTCTCTCCCATGTAACGTTACAGTCCTGTCCGTGGTCTCTCCCGTGTAACGTTACAGTCCTGTCCGTGGTCTCTCCCGTGTAACGTTACAGTCCTGTCCGTGGTCTCTCCCGTGTAATGTTACAGTCCTGTCCGTGGTCTCTCCCTTGTAACGTTACAGTCCTGTCCGTGGTCTCTCCCGTGTAACGTTACAGTCCTGTCCGTGGTCTCTCCCGTGTAACGTTACAGTCTTGTGTCCGTGGTCTCTCCCGTGTAATGTTACAGTCCTGTCCGTGGTCTCTCCCGTGTAACGTTGCAGTTCTGTCCGTGGTCTCTCCTGTGTAACAGTCACAGTTATTGTCCGTTTTCCCTTTTGTTCTAACACTTGCCCCCACTTCCTTGTCCCTCTTTGTCTGGCCATCCCTGCACCTTGTGTCTGCCTGTGTGCTTGTTGTTGCTGCGTGTGGTGCTGCCCCCTAAGGTTTAGCCCTGTGTGTAACGCCTCGGTCCTGTCTGCAGGCTTCCAGATAGACACCCCTGACAGCCTGGGGAGGACTTGCCTTCATGCTGCCGCTGCTGGAGGGTGAGTCTCTGGGAAGATGTGTACCGCGTGTATATGTATAGGGTTTGTTTATGGATGTGTTTGTGTGGAGTAGGTTTAGGTGCAAAATGCTGTTCTTTTAAGGGTCTGATCGTGTTGTCTATAATTGTGTTTATAAGTGTACTTTTCCTCAATCCATTCCTTTCATTTCTTTCCTCCAGTAATGTGGAGTGTGTGAAGTTGACACTGAGCAATGGCGGGGACCACAACAGGAGGGACAAATGCGGCCGGTATGTTGGGACAGAAAGTGGGTGGTGAAGTGTGAAGGGGGTATGATAATGGCATAATACACAACGGACAGAGAGGGAGCGGAGTTTTGAAAGGTGTTGGTTCGGGTATGCTCTGTATGTGTCACAGACTATTTTAGTCAGTTCCTCCTTTCGGTTTTGCTCTCCAGTTCCTGTGTGGGCAGGTTTGTGTGGTCAGAGCCGTTTCCTCTTCGACTCTGCTTTTCAATGCAACAACTTCTTATCAGCAGCCAAGTGCAAATCAACATTACCAACAAATGGCAAGCAAAGTTATAGACGCTGTATAATATAGGCACAGGTCCTTTCCAGTGTCTTTTAACCTACCCGCTCCTCTTCCGTCCCTGTCTCCCTCCTCCCAGGACCCCCCTCCACTACGCGGCCGCCAGCCGTCACTACCAGTGCCTGGAGACCCTGGTGGCATGTGGGACCTGCATTAACGCCACTGACCAGTGGGGGCGCTCAGTGCTGCACTATGCAGCTGCCTCTGATCTGGACAGGAGGTGAGGCCTCTTAGTTCCTTCAAACATAATGATCACCACTAATACTGATCCATGACTGATGTGCCTAAAACGCGTCAACTATGCAAGGCATTCCATTGGTTAGTGGGACAGTTTAGCCAAGACAAACCGACGGGAAAAGATAGCATGAGCTGGGATATACACCTGCCATACACCATAAAGCCATGTAGGCCCATTCAAAACCTGCTTTTGACATAACAAGCTTAGTATGATAGCATAGCTACAGCAGTATATCACCCATTGTAGACTCTACAGGATATAGTTCTAAAACTTAGACCTTCATCAGCAGTATTCACTAGATCCCAACAGGAGGTTCTTTTATGGAAATGGTTAGATTATATGAAGGTAATGTGAGACGTGGTGTTACCCATGGTGGCAATACAGGGAGTTTTATTTGCATGTGTGTTCTGCCCAGGCGCCGCGTGGCTCTGGAGCCGGAGAGTGACGGGGTGCAGGCAGACAAGGAGAAAGAAGCCGCACTGTGAGTCGCTATCCTCATCCATGTCTGTCTGTCTGTCTGTGTCAAATGAGCTGTAGGCCTGTGTAACGAGTAAATGATTAAATATCCCTATGTTTTGTACATGCATTTTGGAGTGCTGATATTCTGGTATGTAAAATGTACAGTTACTTTCGGAGGAGCTTAGGTAACTTCTCGATTTTGGCCCTGATGCCTACAATTTGAGAAATGGGGGAGCAGTGTCTAAAAGACAAAGAACTTTGACTCCAGGCAAAGATTCATAAGCGTAAACACCTTTTTAAAAGTTTGTATATTTTATATATTTTATATTTTATACTTTAACATGCTAGCATTAAAACTTCACGATTTCTGTAACGTCAAATCCATACAAAAGTGCCCCTTACTGTCTGCAGACGTGACTATGCACTTTTAGCACCATAGTTCCTTATCCAGTCTGTCATCTTTCCTACTCTGTTGGACGGTTGATTGTTTACACCACTGAGCCAATCCACTCTGTTAAGCAAGCTGCCGAGCTGCATGTTTGGCTTTCAAGGCTGTCTTTGGCATTGTGTAAACACACCAGTTAATTAGGCCTTCTGTTTGACAATAGTCCCCGTTCTCTCTCTCCCTGGCTGTGCATTCACATTTCATGATCACCAACACACACACATACAATTGAAAAGCTTTTAAATGCTTCCTCTGTTACATTACGAACTTGTAAATGTGCCCATTGTAAACGCATGTCTCCTGGTTTCTGTCTAAATGTTTTTTATTGATCTTAAACGTAATAACTTGGCTGTCATGCCACGCAAGCTCCACTAAAAATGTTATTTTATATTGTCTTATGCCACATAGATATGATGAAAAAGGTAAAGTTGATAGGTGATTTGGATTATTATTAAAGTGCTTATTGTTCTTCCTGACGTGGCTGTATGTATTTATGCTGCAGGTGTTTAGAGTTGCTATTACAGAGTGGAGCCACGAAATCCCTGAAAGACAAACAGGGCTACAGCCCAGTCCATTATGCTGCTGCCTACGGACATAGGCACTGTCTGGAACTGGTCAGTCTCTCTCAACACACACACACTGTACATGTAGTGCATCTGAAGAGACAAAAAGGAAATTGTATCTTTAGCTTCATATGGAGGTATGGCATTTACCTTCCCGTTTGTTTAATATGTCATAAATACTGATTAGTGTTACCAGCGTTATGATTGAACACCATGTACCGTATGGAATGTGTTTGTGCATTGCTATTTCGTATCAAAGTTAACCTTGAGGATAATGACCTACGTATGTGTTGGAGAGTGTTTTTGTGGAAGTAAGTTGTGTTGTGATTGTTGATGATAAGCAGCTGTTGGACCCTGACGAGAATCACGTTGGGGACGCCGATTCCCCTGGACCCCAGAGCCCCCTTCATCTGGCTGTGAGTCACACACACACACACACACACACAAAGTGAATACTGATGCCCATTGTCTTATCTGCAGTTGCACATTTTAATTTTCTCTCTGAACATGGGTTCAACTTGTGTTCAATATCATATTGTTTTGTGTGCTAAAGGAGTAACTCTCTCTCTGTCTGTCCATCCCAGGCGTACCACGGCCATAGTCAGGCCCTGGAGGTGCTGCTGCAGGGGGAGCGGGAGGTGGACCAGAGGGATGAGGCTGGGCGCACCGCCCTGGCCCTGGCTGCCTTGCGGGGACACACCGACTGTGTGCACACCCTCCTCAGCCAGGGGGCCTCGCCGAGCGCCACCGACACGCAGCACGGACGCAACGCCGTCCACCTTGCAGGTGAAGTCTCTATCTGAACTACCGCTCCTTTTCTTCCTCAAGGATCTGTTTGTTTCGACTTGCCATTTATGGTTCATTTTATTCCTCCTCTGTCAGTCATGAACGGACACACATCGTGTGTTCGCCTCCTGCTGGACGACGCAGAAAGTGCAGACCTGGTGGAAGCAGCAGACTCTCAGGGACAGTGAGTGTCTTTGTTCTTCTAGAGGCTGCTTTCTTTCTTTCCGGTCGTCTGTCCGTTCCGCTTTCCTGTGTTTCGGCATTTCCGTCCCCCTCTCTCCTACTCCAACATACTTGCTGCTCTGTCCCCTGAAGCTGTTTACATTTCATATGCAGACTCTTCGTGAACGCCATTGAGTAACCCTCTCTGCTCTCTCCAGGACCCCTCTGATGCTGGCAGTAGCAGGAGGCCATGTGGACGCTGTGTCGCTGCTGCTGGAGAGAGAGGCCAGCGTGGACACGGCCGACAAACACGGCCTCACCGCGCTGCACCTCGGGGTAAGAGTGTGTGTGTGTGTGTGTGTGTGTAAATGTGCACACACTAACGGTAACAGTCTGCCAATCTCTCATTCAGATGTGGCAAGATAATAATGTCCTGTCTGATAATGCTCATTGGACCCCCTCCCCTCTGTCTCTTTCTCTGTGTCTCTCCGTCCGTCCCGCCAGTTACTCTGCGGTCAGGAGGAGTGTGTCCAGTGTCTGCTGGAGCAGGAAGCGTCCGTGTTGCTAGGCGACGGGCGAGGTCGTACCTCCATCCACCTGGCGGCTGCGCGGGGCCACGCCTCCTGGCTCAGTGAGCTGCTGAGCATCGCCTGCTCTGAACCCCCCTCTCTGCCTCCACTACGGGACCAACACGGATACACGCCCCTGCACTGGGCCTGCTACAATGGTCTGTCTGTGTGCAAGTGTGTGTGCTTGTGTGTGCTGCTATTTTTCTTTAGTGTGATCGTTGCTATACTGCAGCATTACCTACGTATGTGTGTGTCCAGGTCACGAGGGCTGTGTGGAGGTGCTGCTGGAGCAGAAGGGCTGCCGGTGTATTGACGGAAACCCCTTCACTCCCCTGCACTGTGCCGTGTAAGTGGAGCGATCATAGCACGGCCATTACAATACCACTATTAAACATGGCCTCCCTCCAGATACCTAATCCAACCAAACACTTTCTTCAGTAATAAGAGAGCAGCATCTTTACGGTTTTCTCTCTACTGTTCCACCTCCAGCATGAACGACCACGAGCCCTGTGCCTCCCTGCTCCTGGAGGCCATGGGCTCGGACATTGCCAGCTGCAAGGATGCCCAGGAGAGGTAGGGGTGTGTGTGTGTGTGTGTGTGTGCGTGCGTGCGTGCGCGGAAACTGAGGGATTGGGTTTGTGTGTCTTCACCGTCTCCTCTCTGCCCAGGACTCCTCTCCACGCTGCAGCCTTCTCCGGTCACGTCGACTGTGTGCTGCTTCTCCTCGCCCACGACCCATGTGTAGATGCCGTGGACCAATCGGGTCGCACGCCGTTAATGATGGCAGCAGAAAGAGGCGGAGTCGGGGTTGTTGGTACGTGGTGTGCTACTTTGAGCGACGTGCTTCTTATCGAAGAAGAATTTATCGAAATTAAGAATTTTTGTCTGATACTTGCTGACAATGTAAGATCCGGTATGGGTTGAGTGAAGTGGGCAGATTTAACAACTGCATTTGTAAACATGTGACATTGACTTGGACCCCCACACACTTCCTTAATTGAGGCTAAGAAGCTAAATAGGCTGCTGAAGGGTGGGAGTATGTTTAAGGTGGAGAACAATGGATCAGATCAGGTCTTTAATGGTTCTCAGCAGCTGGACTGAACGTGTTGACTTAACCATTCTGTGTCTCTTCCAGAGCTGCTGTTGACCCGTGCCAAAGCCAACCTGAGTCTGACCGACAAGAATGGCAACACTGCCCTGCACTTGGCGTGCAGTAATGTAAGCATCCACATCAACACCTTGATTTTCTGCGCCCTGGCGAAAACAAATCTGGATCTTTATCGACGTAACGTTACTTTACTTTCCCAGGGAAAGGAGAGCTGCGTCTTACTGCTCCTACAGCACCTCTGTGACCCTTACCTGATCAACGCCACCAACGCAGCACTGCAGACGTGAGTGCTCCGTCACGCTCTCTGCTTTTTGCTGCCCTTAAAGATGCTCCTCCATTCCCCGATTGATTTCCTGGTTGTGTTCTCTCTATCCCCCCGTCTTCCTCCCAGTCCCCTTCACTTGGCTGCTCGCCGGGGTCTGAAACAGGCCGTCCAGGAGCTGCTGGCCAGAGGAGCCAGCGTCCAGACACTGGATGAGAATGGTGCGTTTTGTTCAGGTCGGACTGGTTTGAACTGGGTCTGCTCAGGCCCAGCACGATGAGATCCAAGTGCACGCTGCTCGCTTCACCTGTGCTCGGTTGGCTTGGCCGTCTCTCAACGTTCTCTCTCTCCCCCTTGTTGTATGTAAACTAGCATTGGTAGATGCGTGTTTGCAGCTTATTGTTTTGCATTGTAGCGCTGTAGCCGGGTCTTATTTAAGTCGCTGTTCAAAGTCTCAGTTTCTTGTTTTTGGAGCTTCTTATGTATGGTTTAGTTATTCTTCAATTCAGTTTGTCCTCTCTGTTGCTACTATATAAATTGTAATCTGTCTTTGTGTGTGTCTGCACAGCAATGGTGTCTGGCTGTGAACTAATGGAATGCTGCTTTGTCCTTCCACTGTCTGTGTCTCTATCTGCTCTTCTGCTTCCCTCTCCATGCTGCCCTTACATGTCCCTCTTCCTCGACATCCCTTTGTCTCTCGTTCTCTCTCCAATGTGTTTCTGTTTCCACTCCAAACCCCCTTTTCCATCTCCATGTCTCCTTCCCATCTCTTTCATGTCTGTCCCATTTCCCTCTCTTTCCTCTGTCTCCCCCTCTTTTGTAGGTCTGACCCCTGCTCTGGCTTGCGCTCCCAGCAGGGAGGTGGCTGACTGTCTGGCTCTTATTCTGGCTACCATGATGCCTTTCTGCTCCCCTTGCAGCTCCGGGGCTCCCTCCCCAGGCTCCCTCTTAAGGCAGCTGCCCCAAAAGAGGGCCAAAGACCCAGGCCCCCGGGGGCCACAGCGGAGCCCCAAGAACCCCTCTGGCCCCTCCAGCGAAGGGACTACTGAAAATGACTCGGATTCAGAAACTTTCTGACTCCTTCTTGACCAACCAACATCCACGGTTGGTCTCAGCAAGCTTCAGTCTCACTCGTTAAGTGCGCAAATGTCTACCGTTATTATTTGTAGCGGATTGGTAATTGTAATGCCAGTGTGTAGTCTCTAAGCTCGCATGAGTCTAGACACGGCTTGTTTTTGTAGAACAATATTGCACACTTAGTTGAGAGTTCGTTGGGACGTATGCTGTCTGTCTACACCCTTTGCACTTTCCCCAATGACCATTACCCCTTTCCCCTGAGCTGCCTCACAGCATGGGGAACATACACAGGACCTTTTCCTATTTTAAGTCCCGAAGAATGGGAAGCTTTCCTTTAGTACTCTTCCAATTGAAAATGGAACATGACGCTGCAACCAGCAATGGTCTTTGCTCTTTGAAAAATGTGCTTGGATTTGTAATGTGAACAAACGATCTATTCCAAACACAGTACGATGTCTCGCCACAGGTGCTCAAATCCAGACCAACCTCGGTACTCCGTTGCAGCAGAAATATTAAACTAGCTCCAGAGACTTTTCTCAAAAAGCAATTTTTAACTGTTTTTGTAAAAGTTAAGAGATGAATGATACTAGATGAGCATATAATTTCTACTTTTTGTATGTGGTTGGTTACACCAAAACGTGAGAAAGTATGTTTTTTTTTGTCTTGTGGCCAATTATGTCAAAGGTACCTATCCTAAGCAAGGTTCTTTAGCACAAAATTAAACTAAAGCACAAATCTAGATGTTATTTATCATTTGCCAAGGGCAGAATATGTAGATTTTAGAAACCACCATATTGATTTATATTTGTAAACATTTATAGTGTTGGGGCTGTTGATGGAGAAAGAAATCGAGCAGGATAGTTCTTCGCAAGGTTTTGCTTCTGGAAATTGTTTTACAGAACATTATGGTCAGCTGATTTTAAAAAACAGAATTAAAGCTCTTAGTTTTTCTTATTTGCTGAAAAACTTGAATATTAGTTTGCCTTGTGTACGCAAATAAAGTGTAGCGACCTACAGTCAAGACTCTCAAAACGAGTTGTGTTCAATTACAGCTAATTGATCTTGATTCATGGGGAAAATATGCCAATAAGGTACCTGGCTTGATGTGCACAATTATCGATGTTTCCATCAAAGTAGGACTGCATTGTGTTAAAAATATATTACATTATTTGATTCATCAGTGAAACTAAGGATGAAACTCCTTTTGGTTGCGTCAATACTATGCTATTTATAAACTATGACTTGATGGTACAAATACTGCTAGCACCTCAGATGTAAAATAACACAGGGTCTGGACCACTTTCCTGGCCTGTTTTGTTTTTACTGTCCTTTCCTTCCACTGAGTCTACCTACCAACTATGTGCCAACGTCTAATACTTGTCCAGTGCCTTGTTACTAGTCTTTTATGTAATTTGTGTATAAAAAATTGCGTAGTCTCTAAATTAGGACGCTGATCTATTGAGTGAGTGTTTATAAAGTTGTGTTGTTAGATAATGTGTGATGCATTAAATGGTGAAGCTTGCTAGTTCCAAATGAAGGATGATATGTCAAGTAATTGGACCTAAACCCTGCCAAACCGTACAATGTTCTAACCTCTCATCAATCATCAGAAGGGTGTGCCTTTGTGCATGCGTTTTTATCATGTCTATAACAATATAAAGTTAACAGCTTTTGTACAGTTAAGTCCTAAAGCACGGCCTCAATTAGGTTCAGATCCACGTCCCATGTTAAAATAGTAAATAATACCATGTTATGCATGTACTTAAGGATCTGTTTGTGAAATGTATGTTAAGCTGCCAGGCATTCCATTTTGTTGGCCATGACTCTAGCTCCATTTGACTGGCCTAAAATGGGATTTGAGTCCAATTCAATTAAGCACTCGTCTTGTTAAAGAACAGTGTTACGTCTACTTCTAATGCCCCCAAGCTAAATTGTTGCTAAGAGCAGAGACCACTTGATCAGTCAGTATTAGTATTATGTTACAGGAGAAAGCATCTTCCGTCATGACAATCGCCATCATTGTGTCTGAGGATTTTTTTCACAACAGTTCCTTATGCAGTATGAATTACTGAAGGTTTGTTTAACTACCTTTCTGTTTTTATAAATTGTACAATTATAATATAAAAATCTGTTTTAATTAAATTCTTTAGTGTTTGCTTTCTTATTTTCACGCCAACATTTAGCATTTTTTTTATGTTATGACCTTCAATAAGAAATAAATATTTTATTTGTTGATAAACTACATACTGTATTGATCAATTATTTTCTTACTATTCAGAAAAAATTCAAATGAGGAACAATTGACATGTAACAAAAACAGGTGTTAAACCATGACTAGGTTTTAATATTTGAATAATTACATAATCTCTGTACATATACAAACTTTTACATCAAATAGATTAGTTTATCTCCCAAAGCATGATTACTAAATGTTAACTTTTCCAGTGCTGTCTGTCCTCTTCAAACAGGTTAAATATATATTTCCTTGGCACTTTCAAGTATCCTCTGTGGAATATATGCAAATTTCAGAGAGCAGTGACTGGTTTCTATAATACTGAAGTGTCCAAAAGATAAAAACATATTAAGTGCTAATATGATGCCAGAGGGATAGCAGTACTATGGAATGCTATTGACATTAAGGTACACTGGCCTTGCTGTCGTTGTTTCTATTCAATTGTGGTCGAACAGAACACAATCATATACAGTATCAGTAATCAGTAATTGTACTCCAACAGGACACATATTTCTCTCCCATTGGGGCCTCTGTTCAATATATGTTCTTACACAGGTGTATAAGTTAAAGAGAGAGAGACTTTTATTTGTCTCTAAACCTTAATAGGAAGTTGGTGGGGTCGGCCGCTCTCAGCAGTTGACCCCAAGACCTGTCCAGTGGTCTGGCACCATGAGGAAGTACTTGTCCATGGCCTCACAGAAGCGGGCTCTGTACAGCTCAGGAGACACCACAGTGGGCATCTTCCCTGGGAGTAGCAAATGGAACACACACATATATTTGAGGGACCTTGGGGGCTGCAGCTTTAGCTTAGCTGTCAGCATGTCAGAATAATATTCATACACACATCACAGGCAGCTAATTTCCAAACAATTAGTTGGGTTAGATGCAAGACCACGATGTCACATGCTTTCACGGTCTAACACCAAAAAGAGGAAGAAACGGCTGATAAAGTTACCTTGTCCGCCAAGGATCCCAGTCGACTTGACCACCATTTCCAGTTTCTTGTCCCACGTGAAGGTCCGGATGTAGTCTGGAAAACAAACAAACAAATCCTCTAAATATGAACTGTAAGCAATGAACACATAGATAATATAACTGATTTCATGGTTCAGTGATATACAGGTGGTTGAAAGTGACGGCAGTCTATGTGAGTATTCATGTGGCATGCACCGTTGCGTACCTGTTCCTTGGCATCACATTTAATAAATCTATGCACCTACATCCACGCATATTGCCCTCACCTATGATGCCCACCACTAGCTGGTCGTTGGTGTCATCGCGCCCCACCAGCAGAGAGTAGTCGATGATGAGGTGGCTGGAGAGGAAGAAGGCGTCACTGTGGATGGCCGCCCGGAGGATGGCCTTGCAATGGGCCCGGATGTACAGCGGGTTGTCGTGGACCAACTTCAACAGGTTCTCGTCCAGCAGAACCACCTCGCAGCTCTCCTTCCCAGAGTCGGTTTTCACATTACGGTTCCTCAGGGAACCCTTCAGGTCAAACACCTGACGGGACAGAAAATTCACAGGCTTAACTAAGAAATATAACAAAAAACCCAAAAATATTTCCGCCCCGAACGAAAACTTTTTCTATTGTAAATTGTTGGTAGTCATGTAAAGTCACACGAATTAACGGCCTTTGTTATCGGTCTTACCTGGGCCATCTTGCGTCCATAGAACAGGTTCTCCATTACCAGCAGGTCCAACTTCTTCTCCATGTTGTTCTGGGAGTTCTTGTAGCCGATCCTGTACACACCCAGGATCTTAGCCAGCGCAGTAGGACGCTGTGGGTCAGAGACAATACACCACACCAGTAGCTTCACATACAATACGCTTAAACACTTTACACAGTCTGTGGACATTTTCACCAGGCTCACACATAGTCATCTGAATGGCAAAAGTAGATTAAATTTCTAGCTGTTTTTAGCTAGTGAGGATTTTATTATCTTATCGCCACAAACAACCACAAACAGTCCACACTGTAAAGGAGGTGGGAGAACGGCATACCTTCTGCTGCACTGCCCCAGTGATGTAGGTGAAATAGTGAGGAGCAAAGTCCAGGAAGGACTGGACCTCCAGCCTGGGCATCTGCTTCAGGATGAAACGGTCATCTGAGGAACAACGCAGGGGGTCGCCTGGTCAACATTCTCAATACCCCGATGCATATACTGCAGTTCAACATGAATGGTTCAGACGTCAGGGGGAAAAGGCTGGTATCTAGACATTTCAATTGAGGAACAGTCTCGGTCACCTTCAGTGGCGTAGAACACGGCTCCTGACTTGCCGCCTCGGGCCTGCCAGTTGACGCAGTGGGACAGCGAGCGGACAAAGTCGTCCTCGCTGCTCTCCATGATCTCCTCGCGCTTCTTGTGGAACTCCTCGGCGTAGTAGATCCTGCAGTAGAACTTGGCGTTGGCGTCCGAGAACTCTGCAAACCCCAGGGGAGGGAGAGGGAGAGAGAGAGAGAGAGAGAGAGAGACAAGGGGAGAAAGCAGACCATTTATGTGACCTGGATGAAAAAAATGTTATGTCACAAATAAAAGAAACATGCGCCAGCTTTAGAAAGGGGAAACACTAACGCAGCTCAATGTGAGGATTCCCAGTCTGCTTCTTCTGCTTGTCTCCTGAATCGAAGTCTTCTGCACACAACAAAACAAACAGTCTCTCAGGAAATGTGAGGTGTGTTCTATTTTTCTACCGTTAGTTGAGGGCAATATTCTGACATATAGTACAGACTTAAATGGGCTCACCAGAAAAAGTGCATGAGTTACAATAGTAAGTTTAGGTAACATATTTATCCATCTTCCTGAATAAAGCTCAAGGTGCTTTCAACCTTTAACCCAAAGCGGGACCACCTACTGAGAGGGTCAGAGTCCACACTGCGACCCGTCTGAGAGGAAGTGGTGTCGTTGGGCTTGGCTGGGCTGCTCTTGCTCCTGCTCTCCCCCATACTATGGAAAACCATAAACAGTGATGATCAGCGTCAGCGCGACATACATGATAGGAACAGAGGTCCTATTCCGTTAAAAAACGATGCCGTTTCATTTGAGCCTAGAGGACAAGCAGAGCCTTTACATTAGTGTCTGGGTGGTCTCGTCTCCTCCAGCCTTGATCGTTGTCTTGGACAAGTCATCCAGTGCCGTCTTGTATTCCTTGCAGCTATACGTTGAGAGAACAGAAACCACATTGGGCATTTTCATAAGCTTGTTCAAGACGCTAGCAAACGTGACAACAGCCACGTAACTCCTTGGTAAAGAGCAGTGTGATAAAAGGCCATGAACATCACAATGTTCCACTGTGACTAGAGAGGTCAATGCTATGACATATTAGGAATATAATATAACAGACTTGAATTGTATACCAGAAACATGATACCCCAGTTGATACAAGCATGATACATGAGACGGGGGCTGGAAGGAAGAGATGGTCACCTCAAAGCGAAGGCTATGATGGAGCTGGGCTCTCTCTCACACACAGCAATGGGCACGCGCTCGTGTTCATACATCAGGTAGTGTTTGTCTGGGTCACTGAGGAAACACAAAGTGACACGGCACAGTCAACGTGGAGGTCTCCGTGTGAGTATCGGCCTCAGGTGTGCAGGATGGAGGGCTTTGTAACAGCCGCGACAGGATAGAACCACAGAGCCATCCCAGAATCCTGAAAGGAGAGCTTAAAACATCCCGGTCCAGTCTACTCACAATGGGAATGGGATGGAGTTGTAGCTGTTGCCGGGCAGGAGATTGGCCAGGATAGCCTTCATGGTGGACTTCTCTTTGACCTGGCTGTCCACGGAGCCCAGAAGGTGGCCGTCAAACACGTCTGTCACAGGGAGAGAGCAGAGGAGAGACAAATATCAACAATGGGTTGCAGATATCCATTAGGCGATAAACAAGGTTAGCATCTACGAGACAAATATTTAATCGAAACCCTCCTACTCTCCCTCTAAAACGTCTTGTCCTAGGTTAGGCCATTAGGAAATTGGAGCACCCCTGACTTCTTTTGAACATAACATCTAGGCCTTTTTACAAGATTTTCTAACTGTTTATGGTACGCTGTAAATATTCTACTACATCAGCTGGGGTTGACAACATAGCTTTAGTTTTGGACTTTCCCTTCCTGTCAGCTGCTCCACTCCCAACGGTAAATCAAGACTCATACCAGCGAGATATCACCAACGTTTTACTCATAAAAGTATGTGTGTGTGTGTGTGTGTGTGTGTACCCTCAGGGATGTTGAGAGTGTCCTGTTCAGGGAACGAGGGCCCTGAAGTGACCGTTTCTGATCCCGGTTCCCCTGGCGACGGCAGCAGTGAAGAGGAGTTTGAGGGCAGGGTGTTGAGGAGACGGTCCTCTGTCAATCAAACACACATCACGGCTCACTACAAGCCCAATAGTGACAGGACCATTTCCCTGTCAATTACGGAAGCAGGGACTGGGACAAAACGACTCACCCTTATCGCCATTCTGCACCAGAGGGGAGGGGTTACGTGGTGAAGACTCCAGGGTACTAGTCTGTCAACCCCAAAACAAACACACTGCTGTAAGTAAAAGATGACTAAACACACATCTTGATTTTATTTCCGGGCACTAAAATACATTGCATTTAGTAATACATTGATAAGTGTTACAGACAGTTAGGTAGACCAATCTTTCTGACCTTGCTGTCGTCAGTCTGCCTGTGTCTCCCTGGACTGGGAGGGACAGACAGACGCTTCCTGCCCTTCTCCTGCTGGAACAGGTCCTGGAGTCTGGAGGATGAACAAGATACATTCACCACACTAGATGGACGTTTGTATCATTTGGGCTTGATGTCCATAAACCACACTGGTACTTCTTCACTTTTACACTCGTATCAGCATGGTGAATATGTGTGTGTGTGTGTGTGTGTGTGTGTGTTATACCTGGTGTTCCAGGATTGGAGTGTCTCACACAGGCCCTGTTTCTTCACCACCACAGACTCCAGCACAGCCTGCAGCTGCTGAGGGCTGTCCATGCTGGAGGCTGTCTGGAGACGCCCCTGCAGCTTCTCTATCCAGTTACGCAGCTCCGCCTCCTCCATCTGCAGAGAGACACACCAAATAGATAAACAAACTCACACTTACAAAACGGAAGAGCACATGTGAAAAAAACTCTGGTGCTTTGGTGTTTATTGACAAAGCATAATGCAGAATGTAGGCTTCCTAAAGAAGCATCTATATCCAGTACAAAGTATCGCTAACAGAAGATGCAGAATATTAATGAACCAAACTTCAGACTTTGAAGCTCACAAATATTAGAATCTAACAACTAGAAGTCATTATATCACAATTAAGATCATGCAAAATGTCATTACTTCAACCAACCACACACACACCAAACAGCAGGGGGGAACCTACATCTTTCTGTGCAAACAGGTCCTCCATCTTCTCTTCGCGGGACTTGCTGAAGGTGTCCGTCTTTAGGGAGGTGAGGCGGTCGTCCACAGCCAGGTACACCTGGCCTACCCTGGGGAATAGACAGCAAAAGATCTGCTTAGATTAGAAAGAACACCTTAATGGCACAACCAGAATACGTGGTTGTCGTGTTGTCAGCCATTCTTTCTGCATATACAGTACCCGTGAAACGTTTGGACACACTTTCCCAGTCACTTGAATGAGAAAGTGTGTCCAACCTTTGATTGGTACTGTACATGGAAACGTGCGAGGTTCTTCACACGGTAGACAGTTACTTGAGTAAGAAGTCCTTGAGGTCCTGCTGAAGAGTGGCTTTGGAGGGGCCCTGATTCCGGATCAGGATCTTAGGAGGAGGAAGGCAGATCTCCAGCAGCCTCACAGAGATGTAGCTAGGAGAGAGATGGCAGTGGTCACAGGATAAACTATGTCTTTCCTTTATAGTCTTTTTAGTCTTTTCCCATTACGCATAAGTGAATGTGGACTAAGGTCTACATTCTACAGGACTACAGGTAAATCCTCCATTCAAATGGATGGACCCATGTCAAGGGGAATGGAGAAAGTGTGTGGTGGCATGTGGCACCTGAAGGACGCCACCATCTGGTTGTAGGAGAAGTACTGGTGGTAGTCCTTGTGGATTGAGTGTCCGCAGGGCTCTGCGTTGGCCCGCCGGGTGTACTGGTGGCCGTAGAAGCGCAGCTCCAGGTACTTGGCGAAGGACATGGACCACGAGTCGTTGGACAGGGGCACCACGGGAGTTACCTGCAGAGACGGCCAGGGAAACAGTGGCACACACGTTCCACACCAAACTCATGGCACTGTTGGAGTCTATGCAATTTCGCGGATCAAATTTTTCAGCATGAATCTACTGAGCAGTCCCTCATATAGAGACAACGAATGATAAATGTCCTTAGATCAGCTACTGTCCAAATCTAAATGCCCTGTCGTCGAATACTTTTAATCTCCCCAAAGGCGACGCAAGAAAGGAAAGGCGTTTCTGCTGAGATGCAGCCACACGACCTTCCCGTTTCCTCCCCATATCTACCTGTTTGCATATGCGGCACCAGGAGTAGTTGAGGATGGTGTGCTGGTAGCCCGGCACGGGGGAGTCGAGCTCCTTCAGCACGATCTGGACACAGCCACTGCCGTGGACAAAGCGACGTATATGGTGCACCATGGGCGTCTCACAGTACATGCTAGGACACTGGTAGGATGGCCTGAGGCACAGAGTGGGGCAAAGTCAAAGTCATCAACCTGTCAATCTACAAATAATTTCTTTTACAATCAAAATCAGCCGATGTCTTACAAAAGTACGCAAATATTCACAAAATACATTTTGCTCACCTAAAACAGTATCTCTCCAGAAATATGCCCAACGTAAGGTCATTCTTGCCGTAGAACTCCATTGTTACAATCCTATAGACAGAGAAAACAACATCACCTTGTTCAAAGTTCTTTTATTCAGTTTCACGATTGATGCAAAAAAGGGGAGAAGAAATTGCACACGATGGATCTACCAAAAACGCTCCGAGGGCGTGTGACTTACCAGGGACTGACGCAGGGGTTGGGGGCGTTGTTGGACTGGGCCGAGGAGCTGCTGAAGAGCACACACAGCCGCTGGTGGTTGACCGGGTTCAGACAGTCCAGCTGAAAACGACAGACAACACAAAGACACGGTCAACGGCCGTGAGCCGCGCAGAGCCAATAGGATGACATGAGAGCACCGCACACCATGCCACTCACGGTCTGGCTCACAGATCTCAGATCAGGGATGAGGTGGTGGGCTCCGCTCGTCATCAACAGGCCACACTGGTCTGAGACCAGCGCCAGCTGAATGAGACGATACAGGCAGACGTGAGAGATGGGGCAGGAACGCTCTAAGCCCAGGAGTTACCTGAGGCACATACATCCCCAACCTTAAGCATGCTTCAGACGTCTTGTCTGTCCGGAGGTCAAATCCACACTTACGTACAGGAACTTTTCACATATCAATCCCGACATATTCCCCATTCTAGGCTAACCTGGATAATTTCAGTTTGGACTGCACTGTTTGTCCCACTGCGGAGGATCAACCAGTGCACCAGTCCATAATCAGGTTGGTGCAGCCACTACCACGGCACACTATACTAATACAGTAAATACTGACTGGGGTCTAGGACTTTGGGGTATTGTTCATGTCACCAGTCTCACCTTGGAGGCCCAGACCGCATCGTTCTGTCCGTGTGGCTTCTCCTCCTCGCTGTCGGCTTTCAGAACAACCCTGAGCGGCGGCTCCTTGATTGAGACGGCCGCTGGCCCCGCGGAGCCAAAGGGTTCGGCCATCCCCCGCGGGCAGATACGTCCGCCTTTGGCCCGGTAGTCGGCCAGCATCCTAGCCAGCTCCTGGCTACTGGCCAGCGGGTTGGCGATGCGGACGCCGGTGAGCTGGTGGGAGGGGAGGATTTCAGTGGGGCGGGGCGGGGGCCCTCCGTTGGCCACCCCACCGCTGGCGGTCAAGGAGGACGGGGTGGAGTCTTTGAGGAGCTGCCTCTTCCTGCGCCCGTCCAGCTCCTTGAAGTCCTTGTTGAGAAGAGGGGACAGGTAGACCTGCAGAGCAGAGAGGGAAGCAGTGAGGAACTGGAAACTAACATCGTCATCGGCTTCACTATCCGCCGTTGTTTCCCATCACACAATCAGCCACACCGTACACCATCCATATGCGTCATTTGCAGGAGACAAACAGAGTTGTACCTGCTCAGGGAAGTAGTCCCTGCTCGGGCAGCGTAGGCCAGCGGGAGTGAGGAGAAAAGGCTCCCTGTAGGTGATGAAGGGCGAGATGCTCAGGAGAATGTCCTTCAGCTCCTGCTTGAAGCCGGCCGAGATGGACTTGAGGCGGTCCTCGGACGACGTCACCGGCTCCGTCACAAACAGCCCCGTGTCGTCCTGGAGCGGGTCGCGGAACAGGCGGGGAGCGGGCAGCTCAGAACCCTCGCTCTCCTCCTCTCCGCCGCCGGCCACCTCCTCGTCCAAGAGGCCCCGCGTCGGAGTTCCCGAGCCCGCCTCGATCTCCTCGTCCTCCATGAGGAAGGGAGGGGACACCAGAGGGCAAGGCGCCAGCTGGCAGTAGATGGGAGTGGAGGTCAGGGCGTCCCCACCGGCCCCCTCCAACCCCAACAGGACTGGCGTCAGGCAGGACAAGGGCTGGGGATTGGATTTGACTGTGGGGCTTTCTTTGTCTCTGTCCTGAGAGGCTGTCTCCGACATGGGCTTCACCCCCTCCGGTTGCCCCATCGTAACCTCTCCCTCCTGGGATGAATCACCGTTTTCTCCCTGCCCGGGTCTCTGCCGACCCTCACCCTCCACCTCCCCACCCTCCTCCTCCATGGTGGTGCTCTCCAGGAGGCAGGGGAAGGAGGTACTCTTGGCCAGACTGGGCGGCATGGCAAACTCATCCATGAGGAAGGAGATCTCCAGCTGGGAGTGGTAGGCCACGCACACCATCAGCACGATGATCTCCTTGACGCGCGCCAGCTCATACTCAGAGGCCCCGCGCAGCTTGATGGTGCAGCCCAGCTGGGGTGGGCAGCCCTCGAAGAACATCAGGGTCTTGGGCTCACCTGGCGGTCAGAGAGGGGGGAGAGGTTAGGGTACGGTGTGAACCAGTGGAGGAGGGCTGGGAGGGGTACTCCAGGACTTACTGTTGGCTAGCTGGAAGGACTGCAGGTAGAACTTGTGGCAGGTCCCCAGGCGAGGCTTGGTCAGCAGCTGGTCCATAGACATCACCAGGTCCCCCTGAGTCATGCGACTCACCCGGTCCAGCACTTGCTGCTCAAACAAAAGGATACAGAAAGGATTATCAATATATGAACGCAGTTCTCAATTTCAATTAAAAGACTATCCAAAAAAGATGGAACAACATATGAAATTAACAGATGAACTTAAGGCAAAACGATCCTTTTAATGGTTATTGTTTTGAGTGTTGATTTATGCTGGCATAGAGTTTTAGGTAGGTGGGCACTGACCGGTTTGACGTTGACCACCAACGTGATGCCATGCTCCAGCAGCATGTCCTGGGCAATGCGCGACACCGTCTTCTCAACCAGCACCAGGTTAGGACGCACGTCCGCTATCCGCTGGACATAGTTCTTCAGAAACTCACGCTCCTGCACACGGAGAAAAGAGGCCAGACAAAAAGTCTAAATTCTACATGTGCTTTCAGTGGACCGATTTTTTTTATCACACCACATATTGAATACAGAAGGTTTACATACCTGAAGCACAATGGGGTCTATGCAGGTGAACTTGGTCTCCTCACGGTAGAGGTATTCTATGGAACACTTTAGCAGCAGAATTTTGGGGTTCTTGATGTACGAGTTCATCTGCACAGAGCGAGGAGAATACCACAGGTGAGAAGGGGCTATATAGAGAAATCGGAACACACTCTTAAAAAGCGGCCATAGAACTGCACCTTTTTATGGGCAATGTTCTTGGTGCATGCAAAGCCATTCACCACGGCCGAGTCAAACTTCTTTCCACCGGGGATCTGAAACACAGAATCATTTGAATTCAAAGTAGCTTCATTTTGAAAATAGTTTGAATCAGTTGATAATGGTTCTGAATGATTAAGGTCCGAGTCAAGGGAGTGTCTGACCTTCTTGACGTGGACCAGCTGGCGAATGTCCATGTCGTCGTCGCAGCTCCGAACGTCTGGCCTCACCGTCTGAACCACCTGCCTCACCACCGGCACGATGATGTCGCGCCAGGAAAGAGAGAGGGACTCGCTGTAGAGAAGCTGCTGCAGCAGGGCCATCATGTGACTGTGGTTGGCAGAGCTGGGAAACGGGGAAAGCACGAGCAAGGTAGAGGGTTAGCAAAAGCAATAGGATCAGCCTCTAAAACGTTATTAGGCAGCGATGCAGCACTAAAACTATACCAAAAAAAAATTGTAGTGGCAACGGTTACCCTGCTACATGCAATCCTATGAGAATTTCAAAATGGAGTTTGAGGCCATAAAGTGAGGGTGGTCATTTTGTATCTTTAGCTCATCTGACATGCAAACATGCATTATGACCCAAACATGCATCCTGACATCATGGAAACATGCACCACACTAACTTGGCTGAGGTATAGAGTGATGTCCTACAAGGGCAGTTTTCTGAATTTGCAGCCTGAGATTGTGACATCATATACAATAATAACCGGTGTGTGAAACTCGAGTCGGCACTCACAGTAGCCTTTCCATGGCCTTTTTTTCTCCGTTCTCCTCGCGAAGCTGGTCCAGGGAGCTGTGGTGCCAGCCCAGGGGAGTGAACAGAAGCTCCTTGGCCTTCTCCTCCACGCGGCGGTTAAATAAAGATTCTGCGGGAAGAGACACAGAGACATACTTCTTTTTTAGCTAAAAGATGGTCAAGTCATTTCATCGGGCAAATCCCCCCCAAAAAACTGAAGAAATCAAAAAAACGTCAAGTTTGTCGCTATCCACCCTGTGCAATCAAACGTACAGATGGAGCATCTGAAGATGAAACCATGTGACCCTGATTTTTGTTTTATAGAAAATCCTTGAAAATAGTTGTTGATGTTTAACAGCCTCAAAAGAGTTAAAAATATAATTTTTAAGGCTATGGGATTCAACTACACCACAGTCAGCTGTATATCATTCAAATAGGAACATTTTAAAAACGTACAAGTGGTCATACTGTTTAAATGAGCACATGTTTGAATGCTTGTTTTAAGCAAAAATCAACTGAAAGACCTTCAAGAGTTTTTGGAACAATGTCCTATGAACAAATTGGTCAAAAGTCAAAATTAGGCCTATCTGGGAGCTGTTCTTTCCAGCAAAAACAGGACAAACAGGACATTGCTACAAAGAATAATAACCAGAGTAAACAGTAATAAAGTATCACATCCCTGCGGGTTCGGTTACAGGAAGAATGTAGTGGTAGTACTGAGAGTTCTCTTACCTTTAATGAATGCATCACTGATAGAGATATTCTGCCCATCCTCATTGACCAGGAACTCTGAAAGAGAGACACATGTGACTAAGTCAAACATTAATCTAACAGGGAAATGAATGTCTGCGGTCACAGGACTTGCTCCTGCTATCAATGCCTAAGGCCATGACAAAATTGTGAAGGACTGCTTTCATGTTCGCGGCCCCCCTTCACGTGGAATGAACAACGGCACAATCTTAGACCGTAAGATTGGACCTCCAATCCAAGGACATGATAAAAGGACTGGAAAAAATGACAATTGGAAGATGTGAATGTTCAGTAAATGTCTGAATTGATGTTATATGTCCGGATTCCATGATTTTGGTCAGCTGTTGCCCTCTTGGCCAGGCCTCTCTTGTAAAAGAGAAGTTTAATCTCAATGTGACTAAATGGTTAAATAAAGGTTTAATAATAATAAAGCATTTCAAGTCTAGGTCTCCCCTTTTCTCATCTCACCTTTCTGCTCTGTGTTGTGCGGTGGTACATGAGGGTATTTGGACGGCTTCTTGATGTGAAAGTTGACGTTGTCCTGTTCCATGTTGAGGTTGATGGAGGCGGCCGAGTCGCTGTCGACCGCAGACTGGAAACTGCTGACCGACGTCCTCTTACTAGGGCTAGTGGAGTCTGGGCAGGAGTGGAGGAGGGGGCGGGGGGAGGGAGGTTGGACAGGTGAGTAGACTACCAAAGAGAGGGAAGTAAAGGTAAGTACTGCCCTTTAATTTATCATCTTACTAACACCCATCATGCACTTTATGCCGTACACTTACTAAGCATCAAACGCACACACGGTCGAAGCAACAATATTATTTGGCATTATTGGTGCGTACGTAGAGTTTCCATAAAGGAAGCACAGAAAGGGTTCATACTTGGGATGGTGTAATCGTTGTCGTCAGCGAGCTGCTCGGTGTCGCTGTCATCAAACTTGATGTCTTTAAACCAGGAAGGCTCAGAGTGGCCCTCCAGAGAGTTCACGCTGTCACTGTCTGGAGACGGCGTTTCCGAGAAATCAGTATTCTGAGATTGAAATATTAATTATTAAAATTTTATTCAAAATGCAGCCATGGTAGATAGTGTGCAAGAATTATTGTGTGTGAGCGTCGTGTGATCTTTTCCTTTTGGTGTATTATGGCTGTCCACTTGAATAAGTGTTCAAGCTGTAGATTGTATTGTTGTGTAGCCTGTCATGTGTAAAATCTATGAATATTTGATCAGGTAAAAAGCCTAAAACGTCTTTGTCATTGATATCCTTCACTAGAAATATTATGGGCGAGCGCAGGGGGTCAAAATAAAAAATTTCAAACGCTGCCATTTCTCTGCTTGTAAAATCATAGCTTGTGTAATGTCACTTCCACTTTTCACTTCCCCATTATGCCACGTCAATTTCTGTGCAACACATCACTTCTACTTTTCTCATCACTGCTATTCCCACCTGGAGGGGGCGGTAGAGAGCGTACTCATCCCTGAATAGTTGGTCATGGTGAGTAACACAATCCAGCCAACGACCGTCAACCAAGGCCTGGCCGATAGCTATAGCCTGGGCTCTGCAACAAAGGGAGGGAGAGGATAGAGGAAGAGGGAAATGGAAAAGAGAAGATGAGTAAGAAAAACAGGAAAACACGAGAGAGGTCAAGAAGAGGCAAGGTTTTCCTCTGCCACCAACTTGGTAGCTTTTGCAACTGAATACTATCCAGTGAATAAATGTACTGGTTGCACTAGCAAAAATCTAAAGATTATCATTAAAACATATTTAAAAAAAATATGCAAACATGACAACACATGGCTTTGTCATGCCAATATCATTCTTTGTTTTCTCCTTATTTTGCTGGATAAAGCCACCTTTAACTTGATGTAGATATGTACAAGATGCAAGCTGTAGCTGGGAGGCTTAAGAATCCACACTGCAAAACATCTGTATTTACCTCTAAACTCTAGCAGTTAACTATTTAAATATAGCAAACCATTAATTGGTAGCTGTCAACTAAATCTCAAAGAAAGCAGTCCAATATGCAGCTTGTTCTTTGGAATGTTGAGGCCTAGTCTCCACTTTACTATTACCAGAGTCGGAGGTTTTAGGAAGTCAACATGTAGGATTAACTAATGAAATGAGACATACAACAAACGGTAAAAATGTAAGCCCAATCACCACATGCTGCAAAATGTGGTGCCACAAAGGGTGTCTGCTGCCACCAGTAAAAAAAATTCATTTTGCACCATTCAAATGTAAAAGTTAATCCCTGAAGAGGTCGAGAATAAAACAGCCCGTTTACCACACCAGTTATTGTACACCGAGCTGTGGTCCCTCAGCTCCCTTTGTGGCTGTTTACCTGGTGGAGATGGTGCCGTTCCTCATCAGCCAATTGACGAGCTCCTTTCCCACAATGCAGTTGGGGTAGGTCCTGAGCCAATAACGGTGGTCCTGGAACTCCATCCCAGTATTGTTGTGATAGATCTTCTTCCACAGGTCCTTCAGCTGCGACGAGTCCTACACAAAACAGCAGCAGCATAGGAGTGCCGGGTTATTGATTTGAACTTATATTTAAGAGATATTCAAACAAAGGGGAGTGCAAAAGACTGAGAGAAAGCAAAAGCAAGAGAGATACAGGCAAAAACAAAGACTGGCAGACAGAGGCCAGGTAGAAACAATAAGAGACAGGGAAACTGAGCGACATGCAAAACGAGATAACCAGAGAAAACAAGCAAAGCCCATTCCCACCAGCAGTATCTTCCTCTCCTCTTCGCTGTGGTCCTGCTTGCCGGTGGTTTTGGTGCCGCCCATTGCTCGATTGGTCTGAGGGCTGACAGAGCTGTCGTAGGATGGCCCCATACAGGAGCCTGAGCGGTCCAGGGACAGATTGGTCACACTGGCTGACCTGGAGGGGGGACAAGCACACGGGAGAAGTGCCTCTCAATGTAATGGACTAACATTGCATATGGCAGAGACAACATTGGTTTTGGGTTTCTAGAGACTCACCTCTTCCTGGCAGGTGACTTGCCCGAGTCCTCCTGAAGAGTGGTCAACCTGGAGTTGAGGCCACTGTTCTGAGATTCTTGGTGAATCAAGCTAAAAACACATGCAAACACACATACACTTTAAATTCCTGTGCTATTTATGAATCCATTAATCTGTTGGGTTTATACCGCAATACAACCTTGAACATAACCATTTTCTGGAGAACAAGATTAAAAAAGCCGCATGAGCTGCAGAAAGCAAGCTGACCATAATATAAAACCAAAGAGAAGAAAATGTTCTAGATAAGTAGATAAAACAACAACAGTCAGACTCACTTCTTTCTCATCCCAATAGGAGTTTTTCTATGCCAGGAAAGATAGAAAGAGAAACAAAGGAAAAACAATTGCTGTGACTGTGGTCTATAACTTAACAAGCAAGCGCCATCCACCTTTCGAGCCAGTGTTAGAAAACAATAAAGATGCAAGAAATGGTTATAAACTACAATAATCCAAACAGTATGCGTTCCAGTAAAGTCTATAAAATTGAATGCAAAAAAACACTAGGATCTCCAACTACATGGCTCAGAAAATCTTGCTCCAAAACAACATGAGATCAATAGGATTGACACTTCGAATGAAACACTTCTGAGCATAAGACTTGGAGCCCTTGACTTGGGACTTCAAAATATCATGCGGAGAGGGAGACAGACAAGACAAGCATACAGGGATCAAATGGGACCCCCCCCCCCCCCCAACAACTGATCTTGCAGAACTAGGACAGTAATATTAACCTGGCAATTAACTTGACACTCGAAAACAAGCTTTGCACTTGTTGAAGCTAGTGTCATAACAGAATCTGGATGATCGTGCGGTAGGTTTCAAATGAAGAACACAGTCCAATGATAGTTAGCAAGATGAGCCGATGGGTTTTCATGCCAAAGCTATGCATTGTTGAATATATTAGGGAGAGGTGGGTTTATCATGCCTCATGCATTAACCTTCTTCTGTAATGTAATGAGGGGAGTTACTATTTAGTCACAGACCTTACCGATTCATGAGACAACCAGAGAACCAAAGTATGTCTGGAACTAGCATATATGGAGATTCCAGATGGAGCCGACGTAAATGCTACAATTCTCTCCACAAGGGAGGTGAGGGATACTTATCAGTCCATTATTCTGCAATCAACACCCTGGTCTTTATATTTTCCTCTCTGCCTCCAGGGGCCCCCAAATTATGAGAGAAGGCTTGTTCAAAGCAGTCCATGCAGGGGACGATGTGTTAAACTGAATTCAGTAGAGTACCGTTGGTTCACTTTGGCTGACAACTAATCCCAGGGAAAGTATCCAAGAGCACGCATATCTCTGTGCTCACCTCTGCCAGGTCAGGTCTTCCTCCAGGAAGGTGTTCCTGCTGGTCTTGCGTCCTCCCACCGGTGTGCGGGGCTCACTGGGCTCCAGGACGGACACGGAGCAGGGCGAGTCCGAAAGGGCACTCAGGTCCTCGCCGATGGACCCTGTGTCGGCCGAGTGGGCGTAGCTCAGGGCAATCTTTCGACAGTAGGTGCACGCCCGCAGGTCTCCTAAAGAAGAAGGAGAGTTGTGGCGAGTAGTTAGAGTAACGCTCAGCTTGCACCTACAATAGGAACGGTTGGGGCACAGCAAAGTTGTTGTTCTTGGTGACTTACTTGTGTCTGTAAAGTATTAGTTAATTAACCAGCATTGGACTTTGGACATATCGTTTTGTTTTAGATGAGTAGATTTTGTATTAATCAACATTCCAAATGCATAACAACAGTTACACTGGTCAGCATATTAATGTAAGCTTTTGTTCCCCAGGATGATCAATGACATTTTACAATAAAATGTCTTATTTTTGTGAAACGGCTCCCATTCCATGCAGAACGCCACCATGACAGGAAGTGACATGACACACCAAACACTTTGGTAACAAACGTCAGCCCCACCACAAAAGAAGAAGGCACACAGTCAGTTGAGTAAGCACATGCCTTAGTTGTAGATGAGCAGTACAAAACCTACAAAGCCTTTTCTAAAACAATGAGTGTTTACATCCTTCAAGCACAGTCCCCTACTTACCATTTCCAGCTGTCAAAAAAACTCACTGCACACAAATATACACTCCAAGGAAATACGCACTTACTTCGTGCTTTGAGCACCTTAAGCAGTCTATACATTCATAGATATGGCAGGTATATCCCCTTCTTCATCTTCTTGCATTGGCCTTTAACCTTTTGTTGGACTGTTTTCAGGCCGATTTTTACCATCCATCAACCGACTCTTCTTCCTCCCCCTCATTCCTCAATGTGGCAGCATGAAGCCGAGTGTGGAATACCCGCCCTCATCCAACATGTCCCCCCGCATGGCATGCAGCACTCACCCGTGTAGCCCATGAACTTGCCGGGGATCTCCTGGTTGCAGCAGCGGCTGCAGAAGATCTGGCCGCACAGGCGGCAGTGGTGGCGCCGACGGAAGGTGGTGAATTTCTCGTTGCAGTCATAGCACTCCTTACACTGACTGTCAGGCATCCAGTACTGCTTCAGGTCGCTGTCCTGAAGGAACACAAACGCAAGCACACCGTCAAGTTTAAAGCTGGGTGATGAATGGCTGCTCTCTTAAAAATTTAGTTAGGCCATTATATTATATTATTATTTCTTGTATTGATGCTAATTTAAAAAAAACTAAATGTATGCATGGTCTGTCTAAAGAGGTGGATCATTCGATAGACAGGTCGGGGTCCTACCTGGCTCTTGCCCTCCATAATCTCCTTGAGCCTTTTTAAAGCCGTGCGAAGCTGAACGGCCGTGCGAGGGTCGTGGCTGCCAAGGGGGGCCTCAGATTTCCTGCCGCTCTCTGTCGAATACAGTCACACACACACACACACACACACACACACACACACACACACACACACACACACACACACACACACACACACAATTGGTAACCTTGTGGACAAAAGTGTTGACAGGGCTCCAGACTATCACTAGCAACTTTTTCAGACGGGGGCACATTATGTTTTTGGCATGGCTGATGGGGAACAAAGGGTCCTTGAATCAACAGCATGCCATGCAATTCAGCCCTGCAGCTTTCCAGGTGTATGGACAATGATGTGATAAATGGAGTAGTTACGTTGAATTTTGTAAAAAGTTGTGTGAATCTACTTTTACTGCTATTCTACCGCCTTGTTTTAAATCCAGTGTCTTTTTAGTTTCAGCTTCAAACGTTTTATAAATAGTAATCTTCTTAACTGAATATTTATATTTTAAGTGAGATTGCATGGTTAGTTACGCTAAAGCATTACTCCTTATTTATCTTTACCGTAAAGACAAAGGCCAACATTAATTTTACACAAATTAAATCACTTATTTAAAACACCATGTCCATACCTTTACAGAAACTTAAAGATCGTATTATCTAGCTGTATTGTAATTGTTTGTTAATTGAATACGTTGTTATTAACCTTGAAAAGCAACGCTGACCTTTCCTTGAACAGAGACCTGTTTACGGTAAGTTAGATTCGACTACTCGCATTAGTGCGACCAGTTCTCTTTTAGTGGCCCTGGACAGAGATTCAGTTGCAAAGGCGAGATGCTAGTTACATCTCCTTGAGCTTGAGCTATTAACTGACAGGAACTGGATCAGATGCATCAACACGTCGCTATAAGCCAAGGTTAACAATTGTTGGTGTGAGTATATTAATTGAAATTCAAAATTGCATTAGTAAGTTTTACATGGGACATTTAAAGATTTGTCAAGAATCAAGTCACTCTGTAAAACATGTAGTTCAAGAAATATAACTACCCAAAACAAAGGTCGAACAGAACCCGTGCATAGTGAATGCATTCACAAACTTATTATTAGGCCATTTTCAAAAGTAAAAGATAAAGCACAAATCTTATAAAACAGATAACAAAAATGAAGCACCCCTCACCTGGCCAATGCACTGTAAAAAAAATGTATAAATAAAAAGATAAATATAGAGCGTTTAACCTCATTAAAAACATGTAAAGTGGGTTAATGATGACATCACACAGCTACTCTACTTTCTGGGTAGCCTTGCACACGCATAACTCTAAGACCATCATTTGTGTTAAAAAACAAACAAATAAATAAATAAAAATTAAAATTTTATTTGGTTCCCTATGTAAGTTAGCTAATATGGAGATCAACCATTATACATACAGTACATTTGGCACAAGCCACTCGGGTCCACACACACACACCAATTTAAATACGGTCGTTAATCAAGAACAACTGGTAAAGCCTGGCACAACACGCAAGAAAATCCAAGAGGTCATGAATCAAAAAGCATAGCGCTCACCTGGCCAATCCACTGTAAACAGAAAAGACAAGAATGAGTCTAAGTAGATGAAAGACATTACATCCATTCCCTCTTTATGTACTCTTCATCTTCCAATCTTCTCATAGAGACAGGGAAATGCATTTGATGTGACTGATACGCCTAATTATACCTAGCCCACATACAGCATACCTTTATAACACTGCATATTCGTTAATTGCTGAAATTAGACGGATCACTTCTCTCTTTTAAGTATAGCCGTATCACACTGAACTTTGTCTTGAGAGCCACCGGCCCTAATGTTGGTGGCACAAAGGTTTTGAGAGTGAAGCGACACTAACTAAACTGGATTCCCTACATGTATGGGTTTTTGAAAGATGAGACTTAGATTTGTAGCTCCTTTTTCGCTATCCTCAACACAAAATGTCTGCCTCAAGTATTCTAAAATACGTAGTACAATTGTAGCCATAAAAAAAGGAACTAGGTAGGAGCAGCTGTTTTGTTCTTTGTTAAGTCAACTCCATGACCGTGGACATTCCCAGAAACCTATTAGATTTAACATGTCCTGTTAAGCTGATTGGCCAACATAAATTACTATTGCAGCTTTAGTGTCCCTTTGCATAGATCTACGTAGAACTACGTTTGTAGAACTCTACTACTGAGCAAATTCCCTCATTGAAGATGGCAATGTTCTGCTGAGTTTGTAACGACGCAAAAATCATGGACACGAGAGCGATACAAAATATATAAAGAGAGAAAGTTTGTGGGAGAGAGAGAGAAAGTGTGTGTTTGCGTTACCCGAGAGAGTGGAGGAGCGTCGGAGTGGGTCGGAATGCGGTTTCCGGTGGGTTCCGGAGGAGCGGGCAGGACTGGTGGACCAGCTTCGCCTCTCTCCCTGTGGTGACGGTGACGACGCATCGGTCCTCTCTGGTACTGAAGGAGCACGTCCCTCCTCTGTACACACACACACAATATGGAACAAAATGTCAGAATTATTTAAAATTTTTATTGTAGGATAAAGTTCTTCACTCATCAGTTTACAAGGTGAAACATGAACCCACATACAAGCAGACATACAAGTATGCATGAAGACACACACACACTCATTCAGAAACTGGACCCGAGAGGGACTATCATTAACGATGGTGATGACCTGTAGCCAGTGAGGGAAGCATAGTTGTTGATGCATTTTTTTCAGTTTGGATAGCAGCATGCTTGTTGACGGTCCTAAATATTATTATCTGTTATATTAAGATATCTATTATTATTATTATAATTATATCCGTGAATGTCTTGAAAGGCGCCCTCAAATAAAATGTACTATTATCTATTACATAAGGTATTAACACTCCTCTCTGGATCACCTGAGAGAGATCGTAGTCAGATACCTTATACTGTAACATTTTTGACACGAACTCGGGTGAGAGCCAGAGTGTATGTGTGTTTGTTTGTGTATTAAGTGTTTGTCGGGCGTCTAATGTGTGTGTTTGTGTGTGTCAGCAGTATTTTGTGTGTGTGTGCCGGTGTGTGGGACTGTGTGCATCTCTCTTTGCATGGGCTCTAACAATATAAACTCATTGATTGAATATTGATGTGCCTGTGTGTGGGCCTGTGGGTTTGTGTGTGTGTGTGTGTGTGTGTGTGTGTAAGAGAGGTAGAGAGAGAGGGTTAGGGGCTTGTTTGCTTGAATGCTCTTTATGGTTAAATATGGAGACAAGATTTTTTCAGAAAGTGGTTAAATACGGAGACTAGCTTTGTTTGAGAAACTGGTTAACCATGGAGGCTTGCTAAGCTTGAAACACTGGTTATATGGAGGCTAGCTAAGTTTGAGACACTGGTGAAATATGGAGACAAGCTTTGTTTGTTTGTGAGAGAGAGAGAGAGAGCCTGAGAGAGAGAGAGAGAGCGAGCGCGGGAGAGAGAAAAAAACCTTGAGAACTTATGTCTCTGGGGTCAGAGGTAAAAATCCAGATTTTCCAGCATGGCTGGCCTTTAGATAGTTTTTTGTAGGTAGAACCCTCTGTATGTTTTGTGTGTATCTGTGTGTGTGTGTGTGTGTGTGTGTGTGTGTGTGTGTGTGTGTGTGTGTGTGTGTCTTGAGCACAGAAACATAAGGTTGGTAACTACTACATGACCCTGGTAACATTTATACCTGCCAATTTATATGACTCATAGTTGTAATTAAAAATGTGGCATTGCACCTTTGAACAGTCTACAGTGCACTGGAAATTAATATTAGATAGAATCCTGTAGAGATATGGATTATCTGGATATGATCACTCCACTGTAAGATTATAGGTCAAACAACGAGAGGAAAGTTGTATTAAGACACTATCAAATACTTCTCATGTTTATTGGCCAACTGTGTGTGTGTGTGTTGGTTGTACTCTGCCTTTTCACCTTCTTCTGCAGGCACATACATAAAAGCAGCATTAAAATGTCCTCAGTTGATTCTAGATTAAGAGAAGGAGGGAGCGAGAGGATAAATGAAGAGAGCAGTGGTAGATTGATGGAGAGATTGGCTAAGGAGTGATAGAGAGAAAGAGATTCTGAACTTGCTCACTGATTACAAAATATAAACCGACAGATAGGAATATAAAATAGGACAACATTTTATTTGATACAAACAAATCTAAATGTTTTATTTAATGAATATAATGAATAATATGAATTCTACATATTTCACTTTACACTGTTGACACCTTGCCCTCATCAGCACTCTAAGTGAGAGTTCTAATCCTCCCATTCAACTGTTATAATTATTAATGTTACAGAAACTAGATACAGACTAGTACAATCCTAGATGTTCATGGTGGTTAGTTCAGCCCATGTGAGAGGAGCTATGTAGCTGTGAGCACCTGACAGAAGAGGTGCCAGCTCTAAATGGGCTGTTCCACACACCTACACTGGTAACATCTTCAAAGGAGAGAGAGGACATTTGGTTCTGAGATAGGGAAATACTATCTCAGTAAAAGTGGGTGTGTATGTATGTAGCTGTGTGTTTCTATCAGGGTCAGAGAATGACAGCTTTCCTCTGTCCCAGTCCAGTTGCACTCTGATCCTCTGGGGCTTCTGACTCACTGAGAGGCTAGTGTATGACAATGATGAGGATGCTATTCCATAGTGACCATCAACTAACCATATGCCCCAGTATCTATCCTGTATGTCCTCCTTCCTCTGGACAGACTCTGACATCACACCCACAGCCCACCTTGTACTGTCTCCAACCCCAACGTCCCAGCTGTGTGTCCCTGAGTTAAAGCCTTCAGAACCCAGGACCAAGCACCAGTCTCCAAACCTCTCTGGGTTGTCAGGAAGCTGCTGTCGCTCTCCGGCCCTCCTCACACTGGTCAGATCCTCGGACATGATGAGCTCTGGGTTTGCAGTGTTGGGGTCCAGAATCACAGGAGTGTATGTGACCATCTCCTTCATCTTGTCCCAGACTCTGAAGGTCAGGTTGCCCAGGTGTTTGGCCACGTCTATCAGTGCTCCTGAGACCAGCTGTGGATCCGGCAGTGTGTCATGGGCTCTTCTCACTGTGGCCTTGTAGTTCTGCAGGAATGAGATGTCTTCCACTTTCAGCTCCTCCTCTATGACTCCGATTGTATCTGAAAGTATAGATATCTCTCTGCTCAGCCCCTCAATCTTCTCCTTCATCTTCTGACTCTTCTGCTCCTCTTCCTCCTTCATTGTAACTATCCTGGATTCCTCTTCCTCTTGCAGAAACTGGTGAAGCACCTTAAACTCCTCTTTAATCTGTCTCTCTGTGTGCTGGGCCTGGGTCTTGATATGCTGGGCTCTTTCATCACAGTTTTGTTTCACTTCATTAAACCTCTTTAGTTTCTTCTTTAAGGGCTCCAGTGCAGTCCGGAGCTCCTTCTTATGATACAGGGCAGCTTCATCTATAGGTGTGACTTGGTGACAGGTGTGTTTCTTTGAATCCTGACACACCACACACACTGGCTCTTGATCGTCCAGACAGAAGAGCGTGAGTTTCTCTTTGTGCAGAGTGCAGAGCCCCTCAGACCCTGCTGAAGCTCTCTGGCTTCTCTCCTGTAAGAAGGCCTCACACAGGAGTTTTAGAGCCAGGTTAGAGGGAGGGTCATCCTTAGAGGATATCCTACAAACTGGACATTCCTGGGACTTATTCTGTTTCCAATAATCCTGCAGACAGTTTTTACAGAAGCTGTGGCTACATGACAGGAGGACAGGATCTTTAAAGATGTCACAGCACACAGGACAGGAGAGATCCTCCTCTGGGAGAGACGAGCTGGAAGCCATTTTGTCACCCACTAACACTCCCTCCTCTGGAAATTCCTCTAAAGTCTACTTTCACTTTGAACCGTGATTCTCACCAGCGTCCTCTGATTCAGTCCTCAGCAGGTTGAAGTCTCTGTTTAGTCCAGTATTCCCTCCTGTAGTTGTGTAAAGACAGTCTCTCCTC
>JAVQIZ010039955.1:0-18640 GCA_036023535.2 Galaxias brevipinnis | reverse complement strand
GTGTGTGTGTGTGTGTGTGTGTGTGTGTGTAAAAAAATAAGAAGTTGTCTAAAGGGTTCTCTCTCTTTATGCCTCTTCGCCAGGCTGTTGTTCCGGAAGGTGCGAGGTCTGCTAGGAGGGCGGGTGAGGATGATGCTGTCCGGGGGGGCTCCTCTCTCCTCGGCTACACAGAGGTTCATGAACGTGTGCTTCTGTTGCCCTGTGGGACAGGGCTATGGGCTCACTGAGACCTGTGGAGCAGGGACCATCACAGAGGGTAAGATGGGGTAGAAGGAGGATGAAAAATAAAAGAAGAGAATGGAAAGAAGTAGATGTATGGACCCAAAAATGTTTGTCTTTTTATGCAGTGGCGGACATTAGTACTGGTCGCGTGGGAGCGCCTCTTATCTGCTGTGAGATCCGACTCAGGGACTGGTTAGAAGGTTTGTCACCGTCATATCAATGTATTTTAGGTCCTGTTATAACAATGACATATGCATGTAAAGTTCTGCAAAATGGCGAATATTTTGCCATCATTCAAACACTACAGATGAAGACCAAACTTTAGAGATCATTTAAGGTCTCTGTTTACAGGCGGCTACACCAGTAAAGACAAGCCCCACCCAAGAGGAGAGGTTCTGATTGGTGGTCCCAATATTACGATGGGCTACTATAAAAAAGAAGGTAATGACGAGGACTTTTTTGTGGATGAGACGGGCCAGCGATGGTTCTGCACTGGAGACGTAGGGGAAGTCCACCCTGATGGCTGTCTACAGATAGTAGGTATGTAGGAAGTGTAGGGGCATGTGTGTTTCCTTGTCATACATTTGCATGATACTCTAGAGGCAGTCAGATGTTTTTTTCAAAGGCCAGTCACATTTGGTTTCATAGACTTCTGTTCTGTTGTGAATGCATGTGTTGTTTTCAGACCGTAAAAAAGATTTGGTCAAGCTCCAGGCTGGTGACTACGTCTCTCTAGGAAAAGTAGAGTCGGCTCTGAAGAACTGTGCTCTCATTGACAACATCTGTGCATATGCTAATAGGTGAGCCGGAGTCATTCCCTCGTAGCCTTGTGATTTTAATTAGAAGCTTAGGATTTGGTATGGTGCGTTACACTTAAGTCTGTGGAGACTTTGTTCCTTGGAATATTAACACTGTTTTTGCAACTTCAACTGTACCATCGGATTCAGACAATGTTATCAGTGCCTATTATGTCTCTGCAGCGATCAGAACTATGTGATCAGCTTTGTGGTACCTAACCAGAAGAGCTTAACTGAGCTGGCCAAGAAGAGGGGTGCTGAGGGAACATGGGAAGAGATCTGTACAAACCCTGTCATGGAGATGGAAGTCCTGAAAGCAATCAAGGAGGTTGCTGCTTCCAGTAAGGGAGCTCTTTCCATCTCAGTATGACACCATGGGGAGGGGGAGAGAATTGACTCTTTGATTTGGATGAAATTTCATTGTGTCTTGTTCTCTCTTGATTTCTGCAGTTAGACTCCAGCGTTTTGAGATCCCCATGAAGGTCTATCTTAGTCCAGAACCATGGACCCCTGAAACTGGCCTAGTCACTGACGCTTTCAAGCTGAAGAGAAAAGAGTTAAGAAACCACTATCTCCATCACATAGAGCGAATGTATGGTGGTAAATAACAACCAGAACATACACCACTACACATTCAGCCTCAATGTGTGATTATTTCACAGCTTTGGATGTACGTATACTGTATGTAACATTTCATTGAACCACTTTTGTGCCATTCATTCAAGTCCCACCAACTGTTCAAATGTTTTACATATAAATATTGCTGCTGTTCAAAGTTATTTTTTTATTTAACTATTATTGTTTTTTTTTTCATATTTCTACCTGTGAGTTATTTTCTAGACGTGTTTTTTTGGTCAAAAAAATTATAGGAGCACTGCCCTCTGGTGGAGTAGGAATGTCACTGTGCCTTTTTACCTGTGTGGCGTGCAGAGGCAGGTGATATGCTGATCAAAAAGCAAATAAGTTATTTCTGGAATGGTCCAATCGAAGTTTTTTTGGCTTCTGACGTAGTGACATAAAATTATGACAGATGGTGGTTGTCATGATATTAGTCGCAGATCTGGGAAAATGTGTTTTTCCTACCATCGATGTATTTCTGCCTGTGTTCTTGCATCTTTCTATTTCTATGATGCAGACTGCCTGACCAAATGTGTAAATCTCTCAGGTAAACTTGAGTAAATTTAATATATGAAATTGGTATTGATTATTTGTATGGAAAGCACTTAAAACAGTCAGATGTTTTTCTGTGAGCACTTGAACATAATTTCCCTGGAAAAGGACGGATATCCAGATAAGCTGCTGGTGTATTTAAATATTTTCAGCAAAGGCAATAACGGGGATAACTGGCTTACTGTAAAGTTGGACATTTTACCTCCGTTATGTTGAGTCAATATACAATCTGATCTGATACAATGTTTTACACCAAATGTCATCTGTAGAAGAAATGTTTATGTATTTTTAACAGATTGAATGGTAAATTGAAGTTTAATGGCAAGTTTGGGAGGTAGATTCTTGGGGGCCCAAAAACCTTTTTATTTTCCTTCCTGGGGTGTGTTTTGTGATGCTGTTATTTATACCATCAGTGTGGTCACATTCATATGAAACAATGGGAGAATAAATGTGATTTCAATAATCAACAATTGCTCTGAATTTAATTTTTTTTTATAACAAACAATGAGACACATTACAATGAAAGACAAGATGACAAATAACTTTTAAAAAAAAAGGCCACCAAACAGTGCCTCAGCTGTTCCAGTCCTGGAAACGGAAACAGTCACTGGCAATTTTCCAAACTGGCTGGTCACTGGTTGGTGAAGCTTGGGCAGTGAGCAGAAAGTTCTGATTAAAGTATCGCTGTTTGTTTCCCTCAAACTTTACGGATCCGGCAGTTGTCACCAGAAGGGTAGTCTGTCCCTGGGTTGCATGTTCTGGTAATAAACGAAAGAGAAACCAGTTTTATACTTTGCAATCCTCGTATATAGCCTACACACATTCATAATTAAAGGAGAATACTATGCTCCTACACTCTTGGCACTTAAATGATTTCAGTGATTTAGCAAACAAAACTACCGGAATACGAAGGACTTGTACAAGCAGTAATATGATTGAGAGCAAGTCTTACCGTGCACAGGCTGACAATCTAGTGTGTGAACTTGAAACTCGCTAGATGGAAGTGATTCAAAGAACTCCCCAAGAGCATCCTGCCCTGATACTGCATTTCCATTCCACACCAACGTGGCTTTGTCAAGGTACAGCCGGGTCAGATTCTGGGTTCAAATAAATATTATTTGATAACTGAACTAACTTAAAGTTGATTCCCTTGGCTATATACAGAATGGGCGTTCAAATGTACACACTCACCCTCCTCTTCTTATCCATACAATCATAATAGATGTTTACGAATTCTTCAGAATATCTACATGACTGGTCAACATGGGTCCTGAAATCCTGTTAAGAAGGGACAGTAAAGTAATCAGTAACTGGAATTTGTGGAAACTAGATCCAATGCCATGGGATCTAAAATTGTTAGCCGGACTGCTAATATTAAAGTGGTGTTGTTAGTTATATTATTAACCGTAGCTAGTAGACAACTTATTTTTAAATAGTCTAAGTTAGGTCAGGTAGCCTCTATTGTTGGGAACAACTTATGCTATATGTTGAAAATTTGACTTACAATTGTTGCTGCCATTGTGAACGCTTTGCATGAACACTAGCTGCAGCGCTAAGACTAGTAAGAGAGCAATGAGCATTTGACCGAACATGATGACGTAGTAGCAGATGTATCACTTCCGTAGATCGTCGACTTTAACCCTACAAAATAAAAGTAATTGTGCGAACGCTCTAATGGAACACAACAAGTGTTTCATGTTAGTCTACTTTTATTGTTATAAAATAGTTTTTTCTCAGGATTTGCCGTTTGCACTCGGAAGTTAAACTCAATTTAGCTAGTCATGTTCCTCTGTTGATAATTTTGAATATTGACCAACTAACTAGCTAGGTGATATTTGAGCTACACATCACGTTATTGTTATTTTTACAATGGAGGGCACTGTATCAAATGTAGAGGTTTGTAATTTAGCATATACTGGGCAATTTGAAAAGGTTAAACAATGCATTTTAACGGATAAAACGCTCGCCTGCAAGACTGATCAGGTACATTTATCCGTCTCTTTTCGACCTTCCAGCAGTAATTTTACTTTGGAATTGAGCAATTCACACAGAACAATACCTATCTTTCTCTTCTGATTTCCTCTCTTCTACCTCAGGACAGTAGAACGGCTCTCCACTGGGCATGTTCGGCTGGGCACACCAAAATAGTTGAGTTCCTTCTGGACTTCGGTGTTGAAGCTAACCTGCAAGATGATGTAAGAATAGTAATTTAGTATTACAAGTAGGAATTGTATTAGCTTAATTGATTCTTTGAATTATTTCACTGCATGATGAATGCCTCTTCTATATTTGAGCTAGGCATCTTGGACTCCCCTTCACATTGCTGCATCTGCTGGCAGAGAAGATATAGTCAAATCTTTGATATCTAAAGGAGCGCAACTAAATTCTGTTAACCAGAATGGCTGCACACCGCTACACTATGCAGCCTCCAAAGATCGATATGAGGTAACATACTGTAGTTCCTGATTTTGATATTAGCACTCTTGCATATTTTCCCCTAATGACTTGGTCTCAGCATTGGTTGAAGGAAGTTTGTAATTGAGAAAAAAGTTGAAATTGTACTTTTCCCTTAAAGATTGCCTTATTGCTGTTGGAGAATGGGGCGGATCCTAATGCCACAGACAAGCTGGAGTCCACTCCTCTTCATAGAGCCTCAGCAATGGGCAACTACCGCTTGATCCAGCTGCTTCTCCAACAGAGTGCTTCCACCAACATCCAGGATTCACAGGGCAACACTGCACTGTAAGAAATAGACGTGTGCGTGTGTATGTGTGCCTGCATCTGCTTGCAAATTTGTTTATGGTGTTCAAATCTTGTGGGAATTCCTTCTTTTAGAATAAAGTGTAGATATGTCCCCTGTGTGCTATATGTTTTGACTCCTTGTTCTCTACATTGCTTTTCTGTCGTTTCCCCCATACCCCTCCCCCCAGCCACCTGGCATGTGATGAGGAGCGTGTGGAGGCAGCCAAGCTTCTGGTGGAGCATGGTGCCAGCATCTACATAGAGAACAAGGAGGAGAAGACACCCTTGCAGATAGCCAAAGGTGGCCTGGGCACAATTCTGCGCAGGATTGTAGAGGGGTGATCTCTCTATCGGACTACAAACGCTCCAACATTGTTTATGGGGAGTGGTGGAGTTCAACACCGCTCATACAAAGAAAAGAGCTGAGTAGAAACAATCCCTATAGACTAAATTGCTCCTTGTGCCTGGGGTTCGAGAATTGACCAGACTGAAAATCTAAGATCCAACCATAACAGCAAAACATGCCACCGCAATCTTTTTTGAAGTTCAGCTGAACAGTTCACAACATTTAAGTTAATTGTTTAAAAACATGTTTTTGTTAGAGATCAAACTCTTGTTTTATGACATGTCTTGCTTTGTGACTCAGAATTAGAATGTGGTGAATGCCTAATCAACCGACTCCTTTTTAAACAAATGATGAAAGGTTAATGATTAAGTGATACTGGATGTCCCAAAGTCCTATCTGAGTACAGCCAAGTCTGTCTTACTGATGAAAAACATCTTGCAATGTTTTAAACTTGCTAATATGTTTAAAGTTATTTCCATCATATTTTTGTTAATTATGGGGATAGCTTACCTTAATTTGAATTAAAACAATGCTCTTTGTTTTGATGTGCTATTTGTATTTTTATAATTTAATAAACTTGCTGTCACCACTTATCCTTCAGGTAATTGTTCTCACTCCTAGAAACTCGAGAGTTTACTTCTTCCCACTTCCTCTTGGTCATCTTCTTCAAAGCCCCCTCTATAAGTTCTGTCCAATAGATTCTTTTATGCAAGGTGTCTGTCTCATAGATGGCCTCTGTGTATTTTCCCCGGTTGTTCAAAGCAAACCACTTTACTACGGACCAAGCACTGTTCAGGGTGCTTAAGTGTGCACATTGGAAGGGGAGTTGAAGCAGCTCATGGCCATACTTGCGAGCCACGTTTGGGCAGCAGACCATAGATGTGAGCTCTATTGGGCCTGTGGGCAGGTGATTAAAAGTCCCTGAGGAACCAGAGTTGTGGCTGTGTATTTGTGATTTCCAGCTCTGAGTGTTTACCACAACAGCACATTTCCCATAAGTATCTCTTAGGCTGATGCACAGTTCCTCAAATACTTCCCCTGATGGTTTAATTGGAGTTTCAGAGTATCCATTGCATGGGTGAAACAAAAGTCTGTAATTCCATGGGATCCAACCTCTCTGGCCTCCCCCATGAGTGATGCTCCAAGTGTGCTCATCTTTTGTGGTGGGCAATGTCCTGGAGGCAACTCCTGTGAACAGACTCTCTGGAAGCTCCGTTTGACCAACATACACTTTGTAAAACCCATCACATTGTAACTGTCTTATATCATGGATATATGGGATGCATTGAGGGCCACTCTTCGTAGTCCGATTCCACATAAACTGAAGAAGGTTTCTCAACTTAAAGAGCACCCTCCCGTCAGGAAAAGTCATGCTCATGGTTGACTTGCAAGGTGGGAATGACGGCTACGCCTCTAACCGAACGACAACAGTGACGATGTGGATTCTATGTGTGTATGTGATTCGTACTACTGTATTCTAATGTTTCATTGCGGTGGCCACTTTAAAAAAACGAGGCACGTTAATTGTCATATTAATAACGTAGGTTTGGCCTGGAGTTGTTGGTCTTGTAAATTCTGAATTGGTTTTCAAGAAACATGTGACATGGTGGGTTCAAAAGAGGATGTGATTGTTCCCTTCGTGGGCCACAATGACGTTTATGTTCACTTACTTCTTGCCTCTCTTTACTCGTTATTCATAAATATGTTCCTGTAATGCACGTGACTTCACGCCACTTGCTTTCTATTCGTCCTAGTATCGTAGTCAGCTGGTATGCGCAGAACATGGTGCGCGTGTGGTACTCGAAGCAAACTATAATACTTCCTGAGATGGATCACAGAAAAGCAAAGTAATATTTTAAAAAACAATTTATTATTTACTAATTGGAAGGAGATTCCTCGTTGCACGGGGAACCAGTTGGAAGCTTGGATAGAAATCGTTAGTTTCTAAGCTTTGGTAAGTTGCTGCTACAATTGTATGCTGTTGACATTTTGACACAATTTAGTTAGGACTTCGCCTTGGTTAGCAAAAAGTATGCATGGCGATGTCGATGGAATCAAGGGCAAACGTTTAAATCGGCTTTAAAGCCTTCCATTTATTTTGCTAGTTTTCTGTATATTATTACTGTTTCGTGGACTGTTACTAACAGTGTTAGGCCATGTACAGTTAATGTATATGTAGTTCGTTTGGCTTTGACTGAGATAAGTGTGCTTGGTTTCCCGTTAAAAGCGTACCAACCATCAATAACCGTCAGATTAGACTGAATAGTTTTGCTACCAGACGGGCTATCCTTGCTGTGCTTATGTTGTTTTAAACGAGAGCTTTTGTTGATCCTTCAAGAGTGTTCCGTCGTTGGTAAATAACTTCTGACATGTCACTCAGCATGTACTACTAGTGCTGTGTAGCATTGCCACTCCATCCTTCTGCTTTTGCAGCGCTGTCCTTCCTAGTATCAAAATATGTGCCTCGAGTTAATTTCGACTGCCTGTTTTACATGTTCTTACGGGAAAGACTGCTGTATCGTGGATTAGGTTGTTTTAGAGTTTAGCGAAAATTCCATAATATTCACATATAGCATGCTAGGCTACATAAACATTGACGTTAGGGAACCTTATAGAGAACATGAAATTAAACCTAATGTTTTGAAAAGACAACGTTTCAATCCGATTAGTATCTTTGTCAGGGCGAATATTTCAAAGGCCCGATAAACGTGTCTCCAGTCAGGAAAATGGCAGCACTAATATGGGATTTAGTTGCGCAATATCTGTTAACCCTGATTGACACTAGGGAGTATATTGTAGATTCATTGATATAGACACCCACTACGGATATGACTGAGAAAGTTGCTCCCTTTGGGGAACGTACGATGTGAGTGTAAATGATGTTGACACACCTTGCAACACCACTCTGCCAAATTATTCTGAAGCATATCGCTCTTGTAATAAAACAGTTCGATCAAGAGTAGAACATATTGAGCATACTTTGGAATCAGATTTTGCTCTTGACTTTAGTATCAAACAAAACATTAATGACATTAAACAATCATTGTGGTATAGAATAGAATGGAAGGAAATGATTTATTGTTTATTTATTATTTATTGATCACTAAGGAAATTGTGATACCATCAAATTGCCATCAAATAATATTAAAACAAACTACATATAAGATAGTACATTGCACTAATGTACATACAATAAAATGCAATGAGTTACATACAGTTAGATAACATAAATACAAAATCATGTCAAGAAGTGTATTATCAAAAATGTTTGGATTCTAGTTAGAGCTATGCATTTTTCTGGTTATTTAGTGTGTGTGTGTGTATATGCGCTCTATCATTAGGCTGAAAGTGAGAACAGCCTGTTCCCAAGTCCCCACCCCTCAGACCACATGTATCCATGTGATCACAGCCTCACCTCACTCTTAAAGGCACAAGGCCAAAGTACAGTCAGTGCAGCAGGTATGTTGCCATCTGCATTGTTGGGCCTAGTACCACCTCCTCTGTTTTGTCAACTCCATTTTTTTGTCCGACAGGGTTAAACTAAAGGTGAGCTTTGTGTCCAAGGTGTAAACATTGTCCAAGGTTTAATTTTAATAAAAAATTTTGAAAGATACCAAGTTTTTTGGATGTTGATTTTCAGATTTCCCGCCTAACATAGACCACTTTGTTTTATGTGCTCTTTCAATGTCTCGCCAGGCAACCGGCTGCACAACGGTACTCCTCCTAGCTGTAAAGCTGCTCAAGTTTGAAATGGCTGGCCTTAGGCAAGACAGTGACCTACAGGCAGACAACGCAATTGACTGGTCCATGATGGGCAGTCGTCTGGACTCCTTCCGTGATTCCCCGCTGACCCAGCAGGTGTCGGCAGAGAGATTGGCCCGGGCCGGGTTTTACTTTACTGGCCAGGCTGACCGGGTCCGCTGCTTCAGCTGCAAGAAGACTGTGGAGAACTGGTGCGGGGGGGACACGCCTGTAGAAAGGCACAAAGAGGTGAGGCATGTAATGACAAATGGTGGTCATTTTGTTTAAATTTTGTACCACCAACAGTCATGATACCGTGGCCCTCCGTTTTCCTTCCATGTTCCTGTAGGTTTCACCGTCCTGCAAGTTCCTCAGCTGTACCCACCGAGCTACTTTTCCTGGCCCCTTACTGGCTGACACCTCCCCTTACAATGAGGAAGCAGAGGACATGGAGTTCCGCCTGAGGTCAGGAGAGGTGGTCGATGAGTCGACCTACCCTATTGCACCTCACATGAGTAGCGAAGACACCCGGTTCCACACTTTCAGCTTGTGGCCCCCCAATGCCCCTGTGAGACCCAGAGACCTTGCTGAGGCAGGTCTGTACTACATTGGGGAGAGTGACAGAGTGCAATGCTTCTGCTGTGGAGGCATTCTCGGGGGTTGGGAGGCAGGGGACACTGCCTGGGGCGAGCACTCCAAGCACTTTCCTCACTGCTTTTTCATCCTGGGACACGATGTAAGCAATGTGCCATCCCACGGAAACATGGATGCGGACGGAGGGGAGTGGGAGACTGGAGGTCACACCAGCACACGTGCCTTCATGGAGAGCTTTGAAGACAGGCTAAACAGCTTTGCAGACAACCCACACCCTATTGACCACGAGAGACTGGCCAGAGCAGGCTTTTACAACACAGGTGCAGTATTTCTGAAAATAGGTTGTAGCTCTGAGCATGGAGGAAGTCACACTTGTTCGAAATCCACCACAGGAAGTAAATAACTGTGATTTTGGGTGTGCATTGTGTGACAGTAGGAGCTGGAGACAGGGTGATGTGTTTCAGCTGTGGTGGGGGTCTGAAGGGCTGGCAGCCAGAAGAGGATCCATGGGAGGAGCATGCCAAACACTACCCTGGGTAAATCAGTTGTTCTCATTTCTCTCTCACTGTCTCTAACAAAGCAATACAATTATCAGAGGATGATAGTCAAATGATGTTCACTCCCATTGATGTTGTTTGTTTTGTAAACCCAGGTGCCGTTTCCTGCTGGCAGAAAAGGGTCAGGAGTTTATCAACTGTGTACAGTTACAAGATCCAAGAAGAAACTGCTCTGTAATTACCTTTTGTTTTTCAAATTAACTTTTAACCACAACCAATCACTAGATGAAACATGTTCATTAAAGACTCATGTACTTGAACTCACAAAGAAGGTGTAGAGCAGACTTGGAGCTCTATATAGGATAAGATATATATTTTTATAGGATTATTTTTAAATAAACCATCTGGTCAGTTATGAACTATGGTGATATTGTGTATGTGCATGCAGCCCCAACTATTTTAAAGTCCATTGACAACGCAATTTACCACAGTGTTTTGTGACTGGGGATAGTTTTAGATCTCATTGTACACTATATAAGACAGTATGATGGTCTGCTCTTAGGATAGAACCACATTGCCTTTTTTTTTGTTCACAAGGCACTTGTAGAGGGATATGGCAGTTTAAGAGTGTTCTTGTTTTTTTAAAACTTAAATATTGCACTATAATATTGTAACACATTTGTAGTATTTGCTTATTTTAATTTTCTTCGTGTTTGTTGTCATTTACATTTATTCTGCTGGGCACTGCTGGAAAAGAGGCAGTGCCAACCGGTTACCCCTGTATAAAATAATAATACTACTACTAATAATAATAATGCATTTTTTGTCAAGTTGTGTTAAATTCTATCTAAAATGTTTCTAGGCTTCGAGTCAGCAGAATGGATTTTCAAGTCATGAAAAAGGTAAACATTTACTTCATTAATTTTAATTACAAATTGACGGCTACTCTTAACAAGTACAGTTTCCTTTCTGTTCGTTTTCATCTCATAACTACCCTGTGTTCTGTCACGTTTGTTGATTCAGGTGGACTGCGGTCCGCCCTGACCCAGAAAGCTATAGAGATGGGGCTGGAACCAAGTCTAGTGGAGAGGACGGTCCAGGAGAAGATCCAAAGGACTGGCTCAGACTACTCCACTCTAGAAGCACTGCTGCATGACTGCTTCAACAGAACCCCAGACAACAATGTCACCATGGAAGAGGAGCAACGTGGTAGGAGTCTTTACTGCATGTACTAAACAGATCTTGTATGCTACAGGTGGTGTTATGAATTGTTGAAGAACTTTAACATTGGAAAGCATACTACAATGTGTTTTTACTATTTGCAGTTTGAAGTTAAAACTGACTCTCTTTCTTAATCCAGAAGAGGACCCTCTAGAGAAGTTAAGGATGCTGCAGAAGGAAAAACAGTGCAAAGTTTGTATGGACAGAGACATTTGCATTGTTTTCATCCCCTGTGGTCATCTGGTTACCTGCAAGGAATGTTCTGAGCCACTCAGCAAGTGTCCCATCTGCTGTGGTGCAATCTCCCAGAAGATCAAGACATACATCTCCTAAATTGACCTTGTAAATAGTACTCAGGAAATTATGGGTAGATTGTGCGTGATTTTATAATGGACTTCCCTCAAATTAAATGTATATAAGAGTTATTATTTAAGGACCCCTGTGTGTATATGCAAACAAGGTCCATTCTAAGGGTCACTAGATTTCTTTATATCTGCAATCATTGTGAGGTATGATTTTTTTCTGTTCATATTTGTCACACTATAAGCGTGTCAGCAGTATAATAAGATGTTCAACACATGAGTAGACACTAGTAGACACATGAGTAGACATGTATTTTGTAAGTTGACTGCAAAGATTTGTCTTTCCTATTGTGCCTTTTCCTCATATTTGGCAACACACAACTTGTCTCTATTTGCTTATATTATCTATAAAGCTCTTAATTTAATTCTCATAAACTTACCGTATAGTACTTCTACTATAGAAAGATTTTAAATTTGTCCTAAACTGTTTTCCTAGGTTTTAGGATGGAATGCTTTCCCTTTGGACTGTTTTAATTGAATTGTGTGTTCGTTGGTCTCTCTTATTTGTATTATTATTATTATTATTTAGACTTGGATACATTTTCCAAATAATGGGCTTATACAAAAGAGATCTGACTTAACTGCAAATGATAATGTTCTGATTGGAATCTTGAATAGCTATCTCATCATGAAACCTCGGCTTTTGCAAGAGTCAAAATAAACATTAATCACATGGTTTACACGATTTGTTGGCTGTTATTACTAGACTTTTCACATTACCCACACTGCAATACATATCAACACTTGAACTGGCAAATATCCAATCCATCCACATCCTTTACATACTGTTCCTCTCAACTTGAGAAACAAATACGTAGTCATGATTACATTTTTAGGGTGAATGTCAAGACTGTCTTAATCGACTTCAGAATTTGTTATGTTACGCACTGAAGTTCTAGCTAAACGTACCCTTGTTAACCTACCACTAGATGTCAGAGCACTCACGACGTAAAATAAACAGGTTTTGTCGCCGCTAGGTGGCAGCTCTGTACCAGGATATCCTCCCCCCGGTCGTCGAAACAACAAACCGAACTACGGAGCAAGCGGGTAGAGAGAACGTCCAAAATCGCCTCTTACCGCCACTTTCAAACTCATTTACGGATTTGTATTCAAATTGCAGCGTTATTTTTATAGGATTTGCAAAAGTTGGCATTCTACAGAAACTAAATTTGATAACAAGGTAAGTTAACTATAAAATGGCGGAGAGCAATCTGGAACTTAGTTGATTTGTATTTTGGTGGCTTGCTAGCTAGCTATTTGCTAGTGGCTAGCTTAAGATCAATCAGAGAGCGTTTGGTGGATGTAGCCAGCGCAGCGTACCACAGCTAGCTAGCTCGCTAAGACTTGATTGGACGTGGGGGTGGGGGGTGGTTAGCAAGGCAAGGTAACGTTACTAGTTTAGTTAGCTGGCTGCTTCTGATTAAATTAACGTTAGCTAACATTTAACATTACTCACACATAATAATTTAATTGCAATAAACGAGAGTGTAAAAGTCGTTAAAATGCTCTTCATTACATTCGTAAACAAACTGTTAGTTGCTTATGCAATGCCTTTACTGGAACTCCCGAGGCAAGATGGAGGACGCAAGGACGTGATGTTTTTTATGTTAATGCTAGCGTTGATAAAGTTAGCTATCGTTAGCACGCTAGCTAGCGAGCTACTTGGCTACGAATTTGTGGTTAACTGACTTTGAGCCCATACATATTTTTCTGGTATGTGTTGTCAATCCAACAGTGTTTTGCAAAGAACGGAACGTCCACCAAATGATAACATTTCCTAACGTTAACGTTACACCTCTCAGATATTCATTTGGCCTTCTACTGGTTCACGTTCGCTGCTAATGTTAGCTAGCCATGCCACCCAACGACGTTAGCAAAGTGTTAGCGACGTTCGTTTGGTTGTTTTGTAGGTAACGTTAACCTTCTTGGGAAAAAACTTTCCTCAGAAAGCCCCAGTTTTAGTCTGCGTTAGTTTCATGTGGACATTTATTTTAACTATAATCTACTTGTCATGCTTGATAACATTAGTGGAATAGTGTTTACCTTAAGTCAATTTTAGTTTGCTACGCTTCCGTTATGTTAGCCAGCGAGCCACATATACCACCGCGCCGGTGTCAATTTTGACAGGCACCGTCGTACAGCGCTGCCTTTGCGGCGGAGTCATTGGAACAGAGTCGCGGTGAAACAAGAAATTTGAGTGATTCTCATGTTGTCAGATTAATAGTATAAAAAAACATATATTTTTTAATTATTGATAGAAGAGTATTAACATAAATATACGTCGGTCAGATTTGGCGCCACTTTTTAATAAATACCCCTTGCTAAAATCTGCAACGTTAGTTGTTAATGTAGTGTCTAGCAAGCAGTGGCCTAGTTAAACCTATGGCTGGTTCTTGTCAGTCATACTTTTGTAAACATGATATGAAATACCTTTCTCCTCTCTAAGGTGCACACATACAGTTCACATAACTTATTACATGAGGATGATGACACATGGTAATGTTGACGCTAATAACAACACGCGCTTTGTCCTTTGCTTTTTAAAACTTTTGCAAGTTGTTATTTATTTGTTCAAGAAAGTGTGTAAAATTATGTATTTATGTTTAGTAACACACTTTCTCTGTAACGATAACTACTGTTTGCTCCTGCAGTCCATCTACTGCTTAAGGCACACCCAGTTTAGGCCATATTTTGAAAATGGGTGGAGTTATGGTAACCCGTATTATTTTACCTTTCTTTGGCAAACATTTTGCTGTCTTTATTGATTCTAACTAACTTATAAGCATACCATTTTCTTTCTATAAATAAATCCTATGGATATCTGTTTTCTGGGTATTTTTATATCGTTCGTAATAAGCTTTAATATGACGGCACAAGCTAGTCTCAGCAGGTCCCTATTTTTGTCTTGTTTATATCCACCAGTGTTGATACTTGCTTAAGATTGGTTAAGACTGGTAGTGGGGCGGATATAATGCATCCATATTTGGACACGGAGGAAGACTCATTGCATTTCTTAGGTGACGTTCTCTGCAGGCTAGGGGGAAGGAAAAAGAGAGGGCGCCAATGAGCGCACAGCTGAGAATGACAGGCTTGCTTGTGTCCGCCCACTGTTACCATGTGAACACTTTTTTTATTTCTTTGATCTGCATTTTAATTTCAAGGGTTGAAATACACAAGATGGCTTAATGAAAGGCGAAAATGCATGCGTTGGGATACTGCTAAGTGCTCATCCTAGTCTGTTGTGCTGCATGCAAAGTAATCTGTTAAAACACCCCTTTATGCAAATCCGTGCATGATTATAATTTTTTACTTTTTAGATCATTTGAGATAATCCCTTTGTCCTCTGGTTGCTGAGGATCTCAAGTCAATTAAAAGTTGAGTGTGTCCAGAAGATGTTACAGAAATGATAGCGCCACCAGAATTACCGTCAGAGTTCCACTACCCAGGGTAAGCGGATACTACTGCTCAATCTTCTATCAGTGCTGTTCACAAGAAGCATATGGGGTTTAGACTAATTGTTTTCTGTCATGTTTTTGTCGTTAGGGATACCGACACCCGTTTCTCCTCAGACACAGACTTCTCTGAGGAACCTGATGGCAGAGCAGCAAATCCCATCAAAGGAAAGGTATTTATCTAGCAGAACCCGCTGCTCTCTCTCATACTAAAGGTCAGGACTCTGGCCTTTTCATATGGTTCACTAGCACCAAATAATGTGAAAGGAGGGCAAGGTTGTATCTATATTATGATTCCCAAATAAATCTGCTTAAATTGAGTGTTGGCACTGAAAAGAAGTGTGCAGAGACAAATGTTTTGCTCATGTGAGTTTGTCATTTCCCTGTCGTTTTCTTTTGTGCCCTAACCTCTTTCTTTTGGTACATTTTACAGGGGAAGAAGGGGAAGAAGGCGGCAGGAGAGAAGGGCAAAGGAGGGAAAGGCGCAGGCCGGATGAATGGCCACCACCAGGAGAACGGCATGGAGAACATGATGCTGTTTGAGGTGGTCAGACTGGGCAAGAGTGCGATGCAGGTCCGTTGTCCCTTTTTAACTTCCTTAATATCTTGAATCAGAAGCAACCTTTTTCAGAAACAATTATTATGATATATACCAGTTTAACATTTCATCTAGTTCAAGACAAAGTTGCAAACATTGTATGCTATTGTCTCTCTGCAGTCTGTCGTTGATGACTGGATTGAGTCCTACAAAAACGACAGAGATGTTGCGCTTTTAGACCTCATCAACTTCTTCATCCAGTGTTCGGGTTGCAAAGGTGTCTGTCAATGCAGTCTACGTTTGAAACTAAATTACTGTGTAGCACTTGTCTGTACCTAACTCACCTAATTATGCCCTAAATATTTTAGTGATTCTATTTGTGATTTTGACTACCTTGCTGATTTCCTTGATCATTGGAAGAAAAAAAAAATTATGCTTGTCTCTTACCTTTCTTTGTGTTTCTCAGGTGTTGTCAGTGGTGAAATGTTCCGAAACATGCAGAACTCTGAAATCATCAGAAGAATGACAGAGGAATTTGACGAGGTATGGATAGCAGTTTTATCATGAAACAACCATTTTGTCCTCGAACCACGTTTAAACTTTTAATTGACTTTATTACGTTTGAAGAAGAATATCAATTAAGCGATGTTGTGTCTTTGATTCCTGTCTACAGGACAGTGGTGACTACCCACTCACCATAGCAGGGCCCCAGTGGAAGAAGTTCAAGTCCAGTTTCTGTGAGTTCATCGGGGTGCTGGTGCGCCAGTGTCAGTACAGCATCATCTACGACGAGTACATGATGGACACGGTTATATCTCTCCTCACTGGACTGTCGGACTCCCAGGTTCGAGCCTTCAGACACACCAGCACACTGGCAGGTAAGGACGCTAAACAGGTGTATGCTTGAATAACAGTGCAACGTCAAACACGGCCTCGCCCATTCGTCACGTCTGCGTGTTCCCAACAGCCATGAAGCTGATGACCGCCCTGGTGAACGTAGCTCTGAACCTGAGCATCAACATGGACAACACTCAGCGTCAGTACGAGTCCGAGCGGAACAAGATGGTGGCCAAGAGGGCCAACGACAGGCTGGAGCTCCTCCTGCAGAAACGCAAAGAGGTGAGGCTCTGCCGCCGAGCCACGCCGTCTCCGGGCACCACTAGTTCTTTAGGGTGTCAGGCTGCCACAGAGCACGTGCTCTACGAGTCTCTAATTGAGTCTGGATCTGGCAGTTGACTGGGTTATGTAACGGCAGCCCCCACTGGGCCTCCATCTGCTGGCTCCATCTGCACCCACACCACAGTAAAGCAGCGCCCCATCCCTCTCTGTCTCACTATATACACAATCACCCAGTGCTGCATGACACTGGCGGGTGTCCCTACACCCCTGTGATGACGAGGCTTTTGCTTTGACGAAAACAAATGGCTTTTGTGTTTTTGTTTTCCTTTCAGCTTCAAGAAAATCAGGATGAGATTGAAAACATGATGAATGCAATATTTAAGGGCGTGTTTGTCCACCGATATCGGTACGTTTTCCCTCCTGAAAAAAGTTATTACAATGGTGCTAGTGTTTTGTTTACTGTTTGTTTTTGCTTTCTACCTGATGTTGAGGAAATTGAATCATTTATAGGGGAAGATGCTGCCATTGATTGTGTTATTTTGACAGGGATGCAATCGCAGAGATCAGGGCCATCTGCATAGAAGAGATTGGCGTTTGGATGAAGCTTTACAGCGATGCCTTCCTCAACGACAGCTACCTGAAATACGTAGGCTGGACCATGCACGACAAAGTACGTTGGAGTTGTGAGAAAAGCTGATTTTATGCACTCAATCATGGTGCCAAAAGAAATACCTAGGTACGTGCGACTTCTTAACCCATGTGTGTTTCCAGCAAGGGGAGGTGCGTCTGAAGTGTCTGACAGCTCTGCAGGGCCTCTACTACAATCGGGAGCTCAACACAAGACTGGAGCTCTTCACCAGCCGCTTCAAGGTGAGCAGCGCCCCCTGCTGGGCAACTCCACTCACTACAGCACCTGACTTTTGATCTCATTGTTATGACTTGTAACTCCGCCACAAAGTCGCTTGTCTTTTTAAACGGCTGCCATGGCTTGCGTGTCGTTATGGACTGGATATGCTTCTGTAAAGGTCTTCCCTAAATCCATCGCTCTGCCCCCCTATCCATAGGACCGTATCGTCTCCATGACTCTGGACAAGGAGTATGACGTCGCGGTGCAAGCCATAAAACTGCTCACCCTGGTCTTGCAGTAAGTTGGACCCCATGCGTAAATCTGCCCGGAGTGGAATTGGGAGCTGCCTCTTTATTGCAGATCTCCTTCTTGCAAGCCAATCAATTCATTATCTAATAGCCTGTGTGGAGTGGAGAGTGGTGTCCAAACGGCTAGTCCTCTGAGTGCGTTGGGACTGCCCAGCCCTCTGACTGCATTGAGGCCATCCCTCTGAATGTGTCGTGACCCATCCTGTGCCGTGTGTTTGTTACCCCCCTGCAGCAGTACAGACGAGGTGCTGAGCCCTGAGGACTGCGAGAGCGTCTATCACCTGGTCTACTCCGCCCACAGGCCGGTCGCCATAGCAGCCGGGGAATTCCTCTTCAAGAAGTATGTGACACATGACCCCCTTGTAGGACCAGTCACAGACACCATGCCACTTGACGTTATCCTCACCACAGTCTTTCTGTTCTCCCAACGTTCGGTTTAGGCAGTCCGTGAAGTGTTCAGTGGGAGTTGCAGCAATAGTCATTTTAATTTAAGAATCCTGTGTGGTATGTTCCCTTGAGCAGAGTAGCAGAAACGAAACCGGAGACAGAGAGAATTCAGACGTTAGGAGGAGATGGTGGGAGTATAGACAGAACCGAGTGGTGTGTGTGTGTGTGTGTGTGTGTGTGTGTGTGTGTGTGTGTGTGTGTGTGTGTGTGTGTGTGTGTGTGTGTGTGTGTGTGTGT
>JAVQIZ010039945.1:0-21565 GCA_036023535.2 Galaxias brevipinnis | reverse complement strand
CCCTCCCTCCCTCCTATTCTCTAGGCTTGTATTGCCTTTGCCCATTCCAGATTTATTACGCTGTCTTGGTAACACATAAGGAACATGTATCTGCATGCACATGCTACTTGTATCTTCTTCAATAAATGTTAAGGTAATTTTAATGGTATTTAAAACGCTAAAGGGGTTGGCACTAACCTATCGTCGAAACTGCCTTGTTGATTATGTACCTGGTAGGGTCCCTAAATCCTCTATTGCTTCATTGTTGGTAATCCCAAAGGAGAATTATAAGAGGAGCGGAGAAGCATTTTATGCCCCAAACCTTTGGAATTTCCTTCCAAGCCATAGTCAAGAAGCTGAACCAGTAATTTATTTTGAAAGGGATATTAAACTGCATCTTTTTACCCAGGTGTTTAATTAAAGATGGTCAAAGGGCGGGAGTATAGCAAAAGTTTGTAACCTGTATTATTGTTTCACCAATGCATTGCTGTTTTATTGTTTTATTGTTATACAAACATATTGTTATTTCCTTACTTTTAATCCTAGTTTTCTTTTTATTCTATGTCATGTAAAGCGCATTGAGCTGCACTTGTTGCAAAAAAATGCTATACAACTAAAGATTATAATGATTATGTTGTTTTTGGTGTGTTTTGTAGCGGTAGTGTTCCCCCTGAGCTCTGCAGTATTAACAAGTTGAAGGTCTAAATAGCCATTCAAACAATAGTAATCAACACTGGCTCTGGGCATGTGCTTTATATTGATTGGACAGACTGGTATATTCTGATTGCATGTGTGTCCTCTTGGGTCAGTCAATGTTAGGTATGTCAGTTAGGTGTCACTCACAAAGTAATGTGTCTTTTCTTAAACAATCAAATAGTAAGGAGTTAAAGGCTCAGTTCAGAGGCTCTAGTGAACCACAAAGAAAGACAAGTGCATTTTGAATACCCCTGAAGGAAATAATGCCGCCCCAACAGATCTCACTTTTATAAATTAAGCAATTGTTTTCTTAAGCCAACTGTACTGGTAAACAGCATTACATTACGTAAATTATTCATTGTGGAATCCTTTCAGGCAGTGCAGTACAACCAGAGATACTAGCCTCACCACAGTCTCCTGACACTACACCCATCATTCACTGGTTTTGCTTTAATGGATTAGCCTCTTATAGTGAAACGAAGGTCTCCCCTCCCCTCTTTCCTCTATTGAATCATAATGCCGAGCCGGAAAAGAGATGTCATGTTTGATATCTAACAATGACCCTGTGCCAACAGAGTGAGCGGATGTGTGTTTCGTACATTTACATTAACCTGAGACCCAGAGTCATTAGGCCATCTAATCCCACTGTAAATGAATACCAGCATGCACGCGTAGGCAGGGAAAATGCACTTTAGATAAGCAAACAACACCTGTCTGCTCTCTCAGACGAAGGGACTAGGTAGACAAACTAAACTCCCAGATAAGAGATGCATGATAACAGCACCTACAGCAATTTTCCAATGAGAGTGGAGACGGGGAGTTTACTTTGGAAAGTCTATGTGGGATTGTGTGTGTGTTTGTGCGGGTGTGGTGTTCATGTGTGTGTTTGTTTGTTTGTTTGTGTTCCTTATTACGATTTAAAAGCAGCGTGTAAGCACTATTGCCTTAGTGTTGCTCTTTGCTGGTTTTGAGACCAGCAAACATGGACTAATGTTTTCTTTGAAATGCTTGGTGCAGTTTTGGTACCTGGATGTTTGTTCATGGCAGTGCTTTGAGTGTGTTTGTGTTTGTGTGTGGAGGTGTGTTTGTTTGTGTTTTGTGGGTTTACCTCTATTCCGTGAGTGTTTGACATGCTTATCTAGAAAATCTGTGTCAAATGAACACTAAATTGAGCTACTATTACTGTGTTTGCTTTTCAAACAGCTTCAACGATTATATGTAAAGCTAATGATAAGTATTACAGAAATGGTAAACACACTTATTATTTTACATGTTGTTTTCAGAGCCCGTAAGCCGATAGCATTCGATGTGTATTATCATAATGGTATAGAATGTGGGCATTGGTCCCATGCGGAGATCCCAGTCGACCACTCTTTCAGGCTCAATGCGTAGCTCAAACAAACAGCCTTCCTTTTCACCAGACCCCCACAGACCACAGGTCCTATGTTGTGGATGTGACCTGTAGCAGCCTGGTCTGTTGCAATATTTTAATGGCCCATCGCTGCCCTCAGTGGGAGACCTCCCATGTGTCTGCACTACAGGAATGTGTCTCTCTCTCTCTTTCTGAAATCTCCTGGTTTGCTGAACTGAGAAAAACTTAATTTAGAACAGCACAGGGTCTGAGTCCGCTCTGCCTCGTCAGATGAGATGAGAACTGGGGTAAGAAGAACTATCTCTCCTACAAGGGGAAGTGGTGATTTGTTTCCAGCTATGCTTTTGATGGAAGATATGACTTTGTGGTTGGCCTGCTCTGTAGAGGACATGTTGAGGAGCAAATGGTTTTCTCAGAGGTGAAGTTCTAGATCATAACTTGAAAGGAAAACACAGACTATTTTGAGTCACGTGAAGGGTGTTTGCTAAAATAGAGACACAAAATTGCAACACAAGGTTTATATACAGACAATATCCTAAAACATTTTTAACTTCCTGACACACAATTAAAATAAAAAGGAAAAATATATAATTTTATAATATAATAATACATTTCAACGTAGGTTTCTCGGTTTACTGTTTAACAGAAATAAAGTCTGGTGTAAGGAAAATTGCAGTACCAAATATTTAGTGAAACTTAGAGGACATTAGAGGACTCTAACAGTGTCTGATGGGATTTCTTAGGCGAGCAGTTCACAAACTAGTGGTGGGGCTTTTTGGAGCACATGCATGAAGAATGTACATCCGAAAATAGCAAACTAACCCAGTTAGCCAGGAGTCCATCTGGAAGGCATGCAGACCATGCATCCTCACTGGGTCAGTGGCCTGGGGAGGAAATCCCTCTGTGAAATTAGATTCTTATCTCAGCGGTTGCTGTGTCTTCTGGCTGCTCCTTTCACTCTCTCTGTTTTACTCTTTGCTTCTCAGGGGCGATTCTGTCCGAATTGTGATGAGAAAAAAAACGATATTAAAAGTAGGCTGACCCATTTGTCAGTGTTGTTACAAATCAAGATACATGTAAGAACTTTATGGAAAACTGCATTGCAAGGGTCACACCACAGAGTGAGGGGAATAGGTACATTGAGTTACGAGTTGAAATTGATGCCATGATGTGACTTGCACGTACCTCTTGGGCATTGGGTCCACACTCTAGTGGTGAGTGTCCTCTCAGGATTAAAATGTTCAGCTCACGTTGTGTGATAGATTGTTCACTAATTATCTGTGTAAAGGCTTCATGCAGATTCTGTCCTCAGAATAGGCATCTCACTTGCCAGGGTGCAGAGATGTTAATTTGAGTGGCACCTCGGCTGTTGATGCTCATTCCAGCGTTTCAGTGTTTGGTGCACTGTTGAAGGCCCGGGTGACAATGTGAAGCTCATGGTCAGAGTACAAAGTACCTCAATCCCCTTTTGAACAACGCCCTGATACTGAAGAACAATTTGGAATACGGTTCTCATGGTTACATTTAATAATGTTTTTGTTTCTCCACCGTCTCTGTGGTCATCATTTGGAGTGTGGCAACCGCCCTAAGCTCCCTCATGCAGCCTAAAGGCTTTTATTGGACACAGCTGAGTCTTTGCCCACTCAGCATGATCACAAGTGACTCCATTTTGCCCAAGGCCCTTTGCTGCTGGTCGCTCACCAGGGACGGCTGAAGAATGGTAGGTTTCTATTTGAAGTTGATGACATTGAGATCTTGCAAAAATCTTTCATCTATCAGCCCGGAACTTGGACAAAAAGAAAGAGCCTTGTATAAATAAAGCCCACACAGAAAAGCCATCAGATCGGAAAACTAGGAGACGTGCATCCCCACTGTTGTCCAATATTCTGCATAGCACCTGCCTAATGAAGGATACTCGCCTTGTTGAATCTTTCAGGGAGAAGGAATGGCATATTGTCTTCGTGTGGGAATGGGATTAGGTCCACATTCTTTCAGAACACATGAATAGACTCTTACAATAGCATATACGTAATTCCAAAGACATAACAGAGTGAACAGAAAAAGCCTTTCAACAATAAAAATGTGGAAAGTAAGACTGATGAAACACCTGGCTTCATGAACATGTAATTTGAAGTTCTACGTAGTGCAAAATGTTCAAAATGGCATACTTTTTATAAATTCTATAAGCAAGTACATCAAGAAATCCACTCATGGTTTAAAAATACCATTGAAATGATATATTCCAGACAACAGAGTAAGACATCATAAACTGTTATAAAAATCTGAGTAAATTTGATTTTTTTAGCAAACCAAACAGAAGGCAGAACACAGTGTACCATTTACTTTACTTCCATGACGTTTTCTTTCATTCCTGATGTATAGCTAGTGTCTCAAATTTGACTAGTTCCCTCACACAGGATATGAGCTTTAGGTGGAACTCTCCATATTAAAATTGTGGCCATTGGGAGTACATGAGAACCTCCAGCGACTGGGGCAGCACAGCCAGCACCCATCTTCTCCAGTCACAGATAACGCGTTTGAAGGAACAGGTTTTCCAAACCATCTCTCGGATGGCTTTCTGGCTGAAGAGCTCTGGTCCATTCAAATCTATTGTCCTACATCATGCAGACACAGTGGTCAGGCAAGGCATGAGAGATAATGAGCAGAGTACTGATGCCTTGAGGGCATGTGGGTAGCCAGTTCAAAATTTGTAAAGCAGATTTATTTTTGGGGATGCAAATATTTTCATTTCGTGATGCAAAAGGTTACTTGACATCTGCTTTACAAGTTCTGACCATAAATATTTTAGGGTTAACACCAACACAATTGGCTTCAGATAATATTTTCCCTTTCAGTCAGCACACAATTTAATTTCCCATGGGCATCAGTCTCCCACCTTGCTTTTAGGCTAAAAGAGAATGCATTGTGCATCACTCCTCGACATCAATACAACTGCAAGGAAGATGCCTTGGAGTGCTGGATCCCGAGGTCAACTCACTCTAGCCACGGCTAATGAGCTAATAACGAAAACCCAACATGTGTTTCCCTTTTCTTGTGAGTTATTAAGTGGAATATTCCGATGATAACTGATCTAACGGTAGAGATATTACTGGTCTCCTGGCTATGAGCTTGAGGAGTAACCGCGTTGTTACTTTGTACACATTGTAACTGAAGACTGAGAAGAAAACTGAGGACTGAGAAACTTGTAACCGAGACACACAGCATAAACATGACATGTAGGAAAAGGTTGTCATTAACAGCTCACCAAAGGAAGCCATTCCAAGGGCTCCAACAGTACCAGGTCGCTGTCTTCCTCAGGGTTTACTTTATTTTCATTGAAAGCAGAATAAAGGATACTGTATTGTAGGGTCATTAATCAAACTTTTGGCACACCCATGCCTGACATTTCTTTGTGCTTATCATAATGGAACAACAAGGAAATTTAAAACAGATAATGCTTACACTGGATCCTCAAATTTAATCTAAATGTCCCTCATTTTGTCCTCGCGTCACTGAATATGGTCTCGAACAGCTCGTAAATCTATAGGTCTTGTCAACCGCATCAAGTGATGGTGTACGCAAATTGGTTGCCTTCATAAATTGTTGTTTGTGTGTTTATTTCAATCTATATGTCTGTTTATCATAATTGTATGCTGTCAAAACATGTATGAATATTTGCTGTGGTCAGAGGGTGTCACAGCAACATCATAGAAGATTTCAGAATTGATGCCATAAAATGTTAACGGCCCTTTGGAAAATGTCACAACTCTTCGTAAATTTACAGTCGAGCAAGCTTATTTCCACCAGTCTGACTAGGATGTTGGTATCAATGCCATAATTGTTACCTTCATTCCTTTAATATCAAACATGCATTCTAACCTAAATTACTGCAACTGGACCATGCACTGTATAGTCCCCTGCTATTATAATGCACGTGTTCTGCTAGTCATTTGAGTGCATTTTCAATGTCCATGTAACGTGATTTAGCAAACCCACTTTTTATGATAAGAATATAAAATAAATTAACTTAGATTTGTTTATACTCTGTAATGGAAAATAAAGCAGTATGAATAGACTTAGCTATCAAAGCTAATGTAATTTGTTATGCAGCGGGTTGGTCTTGATAGCATCTGTGTATTATCATGTGTTTCAAATCCATGAGGCATGCTCCATTGTTGGAGGAGGGACTTGGGGCTAAGGATTAATAAATCAATAGTCTTTGTCTTGCTTTAATCCCTGACTTGATTAACCTATTAGAAATGGTGCATGCATTGGATTTAGCTGTTTTCCTATGAAAAGGGACTAGTGTTATTGCATTTAAGCAGGCAATTTAAAGTGATGCTAAAGGAACACATGCTTTCAAGTTACTGATGATATTGGACATTGTTCTGCATGACAACACCAAAGTAAACTGTGAATTCAAGGAATTAATGTTACGCAAGTGAAATTGTAGATTTATGAGAGAGTCAAAATGTTCAAATGAAAGTAAAACTGACACGGTTGTTCTCCAGACCAAACCTTGTGTTGTAAATACTGATCTGTAGTGTACGGGTTGTATATTTCACTTTGTATCGATGCCCTTCATCTCACACCACTTTCCTTTTTGATCCAGAGTTCCTGATCAAGTCGAAAGACAAGTACGATTATGGTGGGCTCTATGATGAAAAGAGCCTTTCAAATAGTGGGCTATTGAAACCAAAATAGCAGGGTTTATGGTTTGAAGGGTGTAAGAGATTATGATCCAATTTAAAACTATATTAAACCATATGATATAGTTCAATATAGGGTTTCAAAAGCAAATGTAATGGCAAACTGTGGAAAATGCTCTACGTTATCTTACTCTGCACACATATTCGCATTTTAGCAACATTTGTATTATTATTATAAAGTATGATCATTTTAAATGAACATAATTATGTAATAATCAAGCTCTTGTGCTGTATATGCTGTCTTTGTCATTGACTCAAACTGGACCAATGTAACTGTAACATTCTGGCCCACCCATAAACTAAAGAAAATTCTGAAAAATTGCCATCTTCATGTTGACACAATGTGACAAGCAATTCTTTAGAGCACCAACCAGGGAGAAATGCCCAGTTGCCATGTACGATTTCTAATGCTTTACAGTCTGCAGAAGCCGTCTTTTCTACAATGGATAATGTTTATTTGACATATCTGGGTCTCTTCTGTCAAACGATTTCAGAACTGTCGGCCCAACTAAATTCTGTCTGCAAATCCACATTAGCAAACTACCATATATGAACTCAACTTGTTTGTTGGCAAGATCCTATTTACATGCACTAAGCTTTGCTGTCCTTTTCTCAATAGTTTTTTATTTTAAATTGGACTCTATCCAAAGGTCATTCAATCTCAATAAAAAAATTTAGAAACAAAAATAACTATTACTGCAGTCACTTTCCCTGATGACTTGTTAATATGCTAGGCTGGCTTGGTTGCTCTTATCTTAAATATATACAATATTTGCAGCCTGCAAAAAAAAACTTTTTTTTTTTTACGAGTGATTGATTGCTTTCTGCCTCCTTGGGTGAAACAAAAGGACAAAGACAAAAAGAGCCTTGTTTTTGTTTGTTGTTTGAAGAAGTGAGATACATGAATTCACCCAAGGACAGGCAGCCGATTCCATTATTAACGGTAGAAGGTGATGGTACTGGACTTGTCCTTTCGATCCCTCCTACTAGCTGTCCATATTCTAGAAGAAAATGGGGCTCATTATTACAAGCTAAAATATGGGTTGTCTCACAAAGAGAGTATATTATCCTGCCAACAGGCCAATGTGAAGAGGCTGCTTTAAACCAATATTTTCCATAGCAACCTGTCTCATTGAGATTATTCAGCTCAATCTATTTACAAGGAGGATCAATATTTATTCAATCTGCTCAGGAAATTAAAAAAAGGGAAAAGATTGTCCAATGAACAAAAAAGGCCACGCGGACAGGATCTTGATTGTATTGTATTGTGTTCCATGCCATTGTATCACATTGCATAGTGAAATAATTGCTTTCTGTTCTGACCCCCCAACAATTATTTGAAATAACCTTGTGTTTGGGCAAGCAAGCTAAAAGAAAACATGACTTTGTGTGAACTATTCTATAGTTTGAAGAAAAAAAAGCATTTCCATTTTGCCATCTGCTGCCCTCAGTAAATTTGGAGCTGAACAAGCCACTTACTTTACTTGCTTCAACTTGTTTTTAGCACTTGCCTTAATAATACAATGGCAATAATGAACTGAATGAGGGGTTTCCAAGATAATTACAAAAGGGCTTTTCAAATATCCTGTGTGCTGTGCACTGCTACGGTATATGTCGAAGCTCTGTTGACAGCTCAACCCTCATTGCACACACACCCAGATGATTCACTGTCTGGGATAAAGTAGGATCCCAGACCAACTTGATCTGAACATGAGCAAACATATTCTGTTCCACTAACATAATAGATCTGGACGTGAAAACGACATTTCATTCAAGTTTCTTGTTAAAAGAAGAAGAGATAAAGAAATACTTGCAGATAAAGAAATACTTGTCGTTTCTTTCATGTTGGTGAGCTCAGGTGCTGTGTCAATTTTAGTCAATTCCCAGGTCAAGTATACTTAGCACCACACCAGCAGGGCCAAGCCAAGTGGTAGAAGTAAACCCTTGTTTGAAAACATTATGATGTAAAATCCACTTTAAACATGTCTGATGAGCTCCATGAATACCCTCACATGTTTATCATTTATCCCTTTAAATGAGCAGTGAAATGCAGTCAAATTTCCTATCGATTTACAGTAACATGCTGACATTTGTTGACCTCATCACTGGATGGCATCTGTCAGTATTATAATCTTTGTTAGCATTTTTATTTTCACCAATTTAAGAGCTACACATAGGATACAAAGTACCAGATGTGTTGAATAGTTACGTGATGCAGGATTTGACACTCGGCTGCTGACATCTTTTTTGCTGTCTATCACTTGATATGGGCTGCATTTGCTTCTCTGAGATATTGAGGTTTATCCTCACAGGGAGGATCAATATTTCCTCTCGCCAGATGTGGCAGTAAATAATCAGAACTAGCCCAGTTGCTTTGTGACAATCGTTTCAATGCCAAACATGCAGAGGGAAAATAGCCTGCTTCTTACCAGAATGTGTTCTCTTCTCAATCCCTTCCCCAACGCTAACACTTAGGAAGTATGGTGTCATAATTCTTTGTTAAGATATGTAAATACACTTACTCAACACGATTTCATTTAGAGCAAGTAGCTATATAACCAAATCAGTCTAGATATGGTTGTGTGTGCGTGTGTGTGTGTGTGTGTGTGTGTGTGTGTGTGTGTGTGTGCGTGCATTAATATCAGCTTCAGGTTTCAGTCATTAGTTGAGTCTGATTAAGCCCTGTCTCCCAGGCAAAGGAAATAGAAGCTGCAGACCAATTTAGCTTTGCACCATAGCATCCTAAGAGATTCATCCCAAGCAGGGCGATAGGGAAATGGAAGAGAGCTGGAGGGCTACAGTGAATGAAAGTGTGTGATGGATGGAATATTGCTGCAATGCCAAATACCACTCAAACAAGATTACGTTTTCTCACATTACTGCTTTAATCATAAAGGATATTATGGTTTCAGTGGAACGCTCAAGGCTGTTTTGGCAAAGAGAAATCCTATATTTACTGACTATCAAAGTGTGGCTGATATGGACTACTGCTTTGACTGACCACTATACTTGTAGGCGAGCCTCTGCATTTACACAGGTGTATCTGTAGAAGGCAGAGAAACTTGTTCACTGTGACGTTAGATTTGGAGAAAGTCTTTGAAGAGCCATGCTGTATTCAACAGCATTAGGGTGTATCAAAAATGTCTGACAAGGTAAAAAAAAGAGGGAATAGTTACATAAGATCTTCGGAATGCAAGCTTTGAACTTATTTGAATATCCAATCCCAGAGCAGCCACAGTTATGTCTTTGAAAATCTAGGCGGGCCTGTTGGGGATTACTCATTCCTTAGCCCAAACTGAATATTTTCCCATTCAGTCTTCTAAACGCAGAGCTCTCTTTTGTAAGAATCTATTCACACTTCTCTGCGGAAGGAATTTGAGCAGAGAATCCATCCAACTGCCATTCTTTGATTTTGCTGACTTTAGAAAATCTTCCTGTGTTGCTGTGTGAAACACCTGTCGCCTAAGTTGAAATCAACCAGGCAGGTGGCCTTGGAAGCAGGGTTAAATTGTCATAAGGGCCATTAGTTTATTTAGTAGTAGCGTGCCAAAATAAGCAAGCCTGCTATTGGTCATTAAAATATAAACAACAAACCTACGCAATCCAGCTCCTGTGAATTTTTGTCAAATCTGTACATTCAGCTCCTAAGGCATACTATGCCTTTATCTTCCAATCGTCCAACAAGAGAAAGTGCAGCCAAAGCCTTTACACCATATTAATTGGTTAAACCTTGATGCACCCATGAACATTACAGTGGGTATCACAGCAATAGTGGTGGATTCTTGCAAGCAATTAGCTAGTTTAAGCAAACAAGTCAAACTCTTCAAGTTTGGAAAGCAAATAGTGTAAAATGTTTTGAAAGAGCTCATTCAAAAAACAAGGAAAATGTTGGTTAAGCTTTTAAAAATTAGTGAGAAATAGAAAAATTGTAAGAAAGAAAATTATTTGAATGTGACAGTTCTTACCAGACAAAGTCATGACTGAACATCATTCTGAGTAAAGTTACCCTAGTAAAAAAAAAGTATTTGCTTTTTGATGGGACAAACATATGAGGAGATGGGATAATCATTATTTAGCAAATGATTACACATCATAGCACATTAATAGCCCAACCCGTGAAAACACTTAACTTTGAGGATGAGAGAGGTAGTATGGCATAAAACAAGCTGAACAATGATTTACCTAATGCATACAATGACACAGATCAGGGGTTTCATCTGCTCTTGCCCTGGACAGTGAAAATCACTGGCCTGACAAATAGCAGTAACGTAATAGATGGTGCCTAAAAAGAGCTATGGCAAAGGAAATCCCTTGGTATGTCTATTTAATTGCCTGCATTCAGGAAAATAGATAGTTATGTGGTTCCCATGGTTTTGTTAAGTGAAACCACACTTTTTGTGATTTGCCAATTTCATTACTAAAAGCTACATTTGAGGCAGACACCCTCAAGTGATAACAAATTAGCTACAGAAAATGTCCCTCTATTTAGAAAAAAAGAAGACTGTGTAGAACTGACAATTCGTATAATACCATGATAATATAATTTAGTATCCTCAAGCAGGTGATTGTGTCTTAAGAAGGGATGGCAGCTGAGGGATTGTTAAGGTTCACCCAGAGTGCATCCTGTGACCAGATCTCCCGCAGCGTGACAGAGCAGGAGAGCATGAAAGCCTTCAGCAAAGTCACAGCTCTGATAACCGGAACGCTGAGATAGGCTAGATGTCTTAGAACTGGATGTCATCCCAGTTAATGTCTTTAACTAAGGAAAGATCTTATCTGGTCAACATTTAACAGAAAAAGAGAGATAAGACTGAGAGAATTTCAACTGGGACTCAAGAAAAATGGAGACCAAGAAATAAACAAAGTCTTAGTAGTAGACTAGTAAATTCAATGGTGAAGGTTTTTAAGAAATGAAAAATCCAACTAAATACACATTATTAATATGCCTTTATAGGGAAAACAATTAATATACATGTCCACATCAAAACAGAAATATTCACATTGAAAATGTATGGTCACAAGTAAACGGAAAGACAAATCTCATTCAGGGGTCAGCTTCAAGACAATAATGTCAAAGTTACAGTGTCCTTCAGTTGGTTTGTTTCCTTGCAATGGAACCTGTATGAGCGTATTTTACACAACCATCTTTTCATTCACAACTTTGGTTTCTAAAAAAATACATATCACAATCGATTGCAAGCAGTGAAACAGTGGTACCGTTAATGCTTAAAAAAAGCAAGCTTTCATGATAATTTGATACTGCTTTTATTCTCCACTATAATTTCAGTTTAAGATGAAGACGTATAAAGAAATGGAGTTCCACTTGATTTATTTTATTGGGTGTTCCAAAACCTGACCATAGTTTAAGATCAGTGTCTTCTGGTGTAACGTTGCTTAAGCCAGTATACCCAGGAGATTACAGAAAGCTGTCACAAGTCAGTCCCAATATTGTCTGGGGATATTCCACTTCATTGTACAACTAATAGACAATAATATACAACTTCCTCATTTATTTGGCACTCGTTCCATAAAAAATATGGGCAAACAGTCTTGAAATAGTGCATAAACATCGAAGTTGCTTTCTTTCCGCCAAAACTGTATGTATCCATATCTCCACTACGAGTCTTTTCACATGACAATACAGGTCTTTGCTTTAGTTTGCTGGTAGTCTGACACAACTGTGGGCATGTCTGGTCTGCTGTGAGAGATCCTCTTGGTAGACCTAGAAGACTTGTTGCGTTTGACATTCTTGTTTTTGTTAACGCAAGCCAGCGTAGCCACTTGAAAGATGTCTCTGACACTGTTTTCAGACTGCAAAGAAGAACATTCAATGTAGGGAGCATTCACCTGCTTGGCCATATTGAAGCCCTGGGAGAAGAAAATGTAACGTTCAATAAATGTGAGTTATGATTTCCTCTGACCGCTAAAGACAATATTCACTTAGGGACAGACACCGTAATAAAAGGGTTAAACAATATGTGAGAAAAAAATATATTTCCTGGGACATAGCGTTGTTGGTCAACCTTTTCTAGCACAATTCTGTTTACCAACCTGATCATATGAGACTGGAGTCTGTCTGCTGTGGGACTTGGTGAAGAGGTCTGTTCGAAGGTCTGACTTGCAGCCCACTAGCAGCATCTTGGTGTTGGGACAGAACTCCTGGATCTCTCCTCTCCACTGCAGGGGCGAGGAAAAACAGAAAGATTGAGAGTTCTTGCTGTTAGTGTGCAGCGTGCCACAAACTGACAAGACCGTGCGAGATTGGTCTACACTTGTCTTACAGACTGTATGACTGAGTACATGTAACCCTCCTACAAGGTCAAAGGGCACACTAAAAAACTATTCGGTGGTCTACAATGTCTACACTGCATATTATTAGTTTTTTAGACAAAGTTTCATAAGCTGGGTTTATTAGCAATTTCACATCCAAAGACTATGGGGATGTTGTTAAAGAAAAGGAAATAATAAGATTCAAAATAGCTATGTTTAAAATGAACCTGTCTAGAAAGACTACCTTAATCTCACATGATTGTCGGAGGGGTTTGTGACCACATTCCTCCACAGTGCCTGCCCTCTGCGGTACGAGCCCTGTCACACTTACTGATATTTCCACACTTTCAACCCTAATGTAATATTTTGTAAATTACATGATCTGCTGATAAATCGTTTTTGATTTATTTATTTTTTTTTATGAGAGGAGCAGGGATATTCGTTAAAAGAACTGTGGGTTTATTGGCCCCACAGCAGATACATTTACTTACCTTTTTAAGCACACTGTCCAGTGTATCTGGTCTGCTGATGTCAAAACAGATGAGGACAGCATCAGCGTCAGGGTAGGAAAGTGGCCGTACATTGTCATAATAAGGTGAACCTGTGATTAAAAAAACAAGGGCATTAAAAGAGCATATGCTTTTCAAACGTGTGTTCTAATTCTTTTTATATATTGCTAAAGCCTTGTGTGTGTTGAAACCAGCAACAGGGGGGCTTAAGGTCGGTTAACTTTAAATTAGGTAAAAAAGAACATGCTCCTTTTCACCAGTGAACTGTTACACAATGACAGTGGTTTTCTCAGACATGGCTCTGGTCAAATTACAACGCTTTACATTCCAAAACAGCGTCCACACAAATCTGCTGAGGTATTTTTTCCCAGTCAAGTACACAATATATACTGCATAATTTCATGTGTTGTAGATCGTAAGCCCAAAACAGAAACACAACCCTGTGACCTGAATATTTCCATTGAAAGGATAGAATCTGATTTTGTGAAATGTAGCATTGCCTTAGGCTGCTAGGATCTGGCAGGAAAAAAAAGTATTGCATTGCACTCCTATAAAGAAACTAAGACGTGGGAGATCCCATTCCTTCCCTATCCCAGGCGATAAAGTACTAATAACTCGAGGGAAATTCCAAGAACTAAATGTTCACTTCGCCTTACTTTAGACACTGTCGGAACAAAGTCACTTATTTTCGGTGTAATTTTATTTAGGATTTGGGAGTGCAGCCTTAGAGGGATATTTAAACTTTTTGGGATATGTTCCTACCTACCCCTAGTCAGACGAGATGATCAATATCAGTGTTATAATTGTACGTCCGATCGTGAGTTATTCAGGTAGGTAAATGTAGCCTAGCTTAGCAACAATGGCTGTAAGCTCATAGTAGGCCTACTGGCTAGCATTGCTCCGTCAAAAGTGAACAAATACGTGGTCGGACCTATTGTTGTAAGGCTGACAAGAAGTCATAAAGTCAAATTATGGATCCGCCTCATAACAATAGATCTATCTGGCCGTGCCGAGAGCGGATATAGAGGGGGGTGGCTCTGAGACGTCATTGCTCACCGTTAAGCCTTCTGGAGGTGGCGTGGGCTCAAATTAACGAAACATCTGGGAATGAGTGTGCCCACAAAATATATACTGTGTATATATATATATATATATATATATATATACACACACACACACATCAAAATCACAATTTGTCCAACACAAACATACACATACAGTACCAGTAAAAAGTTTGGACACACCTTCCCATTCAATATCAAACACATGGGACACACTTTTCCATTCAAGTAAACATCTTTTGACTGGTACCCTACAAACACACTTGTTGAACCGCAACATGTTTGAGCTACTTGCCTTCAGTTTCACCAAACCTTGGTAGTCATTGTCTCCACTCAGAGTTAACGTCTTGACGTCAGATACGGCCCTGTCGGCTATCTGATGAGAGAAGAAGAGTTTAACGTGAGTGGGCGAGGTCGCCCCCTGGAGCTGGACAGTCACGGTTTCCTCCACTCCCAGGTGAACGATGTTGGGAGCTGTGATGAGATACCTGGAGAAAGACACACATTCACAACAGTGTGTAAGCGCAAACACACACACGCACATACAGTACACGTGTTTACAAACACACATACGCACATACAGTACACATATATACAAACACACATAAGCACATACAGTACACACATGTATACAAACACACATAAGCACATACAGTACACACGTATACAAACACACATAAGCACATACAGTACACACATATATACAAACACACATAAGCACATACAGTACACACATATATACAAAAACACATAAGCACATACAGTACACACATATATACAAACACACATAGGCACATACAGTACACACATATATACAAATACACATAGGCACATACAGTACACTTTTATCTGCACTGTCCACTTTTTTTGCTGCAACAATGTAAATTTCTCTGCTGTGAGACGAATAAAGGATTTCTGATTCTGATTCTGATTCTGATACACACATATATACAAACACACATAAGACTGGTACTGTAAATGTATTTAAAGACTGACTGGTTTTGACATACTTTAAGTAAAAAAGCCAGTTATGGTAAAATACTGACGCTTAATGGAGAAGACGAGGAAAAGTGCAAGAACGCATCATACTCACTTTGGTAGTTGTGCAACAGCACTAGCTATTGACAGAAACAAAAACAGCAAACTGCTAAACTTCATCTTGCTGCTTTAGTGTTGTGTATGTTGTATGTCTCTGGATGAACAATCGATTGATTGCCCACCGACACCCCCTCCCGAAGTCGACAAAAACAAGTGGTATTTCCGCAGCCCAAAAACTCTCCCCCTGTTAAAATGTGTTCTCTACTGCAAGAATAAAAGTGGACTCCTCTCTTCCATTGGCTTTGGCAAGCTGCAGAGCTCCCTTATTTTTGGCATTAAGGAGGGGAGATTTTTAGGAGAAGTCATGTGATTTCCCAGAAATCAGGTTGTATCTCTCAAATGAAGTCATCCCCAAAAAACATCCCTATCATATCAATGGGACCATGAATTATGATTGGATTTTAACATTATATCTAAACATTGCATCAGTGGGCAAATTGGTACTACAAAATCAATGACTGAAAACATTGTAGCAGTTAGGAGGAACTTCTCTGCTGCATGTGGGTTATAAAGTTAAATTATCTGCCATGTTTTAGAGATGGAAAGGATCTTTTTTGATACATGCTTAAGAACATGGACTAATAATACACCGTTTATTTCGGCAAAATCCAACATAGTGAATTCCATTACCCACAACATTATTCCCAAAACATCCAAATGGTTTATTTATAAGCAATACTTATATATATATATATATATATAAGTTATATATACATAAATATACACACACACGTGTATTCATTCATACAGTCATTAAATTAGAGTCACCACAACTCTGAAAGCAGACAGGGTGGAATACAAGAGCTACAGTACATTGATGTACAATCAAAATACAAAATCAGCGAAATGAAAAGCCACAAAACAAAAGTAGCATTTGTTTTAAACTACGTGCGTGAAATATGATGGAAAATTGCATAGCGTTAAAGTATTTAAAATATAACAGATAATAGAAATACAGAAACCTGTTTAAAGCAATGATTGTTGCAGCACATCTGCATATAGGTATCTACCAATAGGTTCGCCATGAGGCAATTTATAGAAATCTAACTTTAAAATACTTTTTTTTGTTTCTGGCAATATTTTCCAACTTGCAAACAGCAATGGTCTTAGACAATATCTTGTTTTAAATGCAATGCTTCAGTGCAAATGTAATACCTCTGTCTCTAATATTAGTCTCTCAAATTAGTGTAATCTTTTAGTAATCACTGGATGTAATATAAATCTCTCACGATAATATAACCTGTTTGTAGTCTTTGTATCTCGATAATCACGTTAAAAAGCAGAAGTGTATAGAGAAAAAATTCTATCATGTCTCACTGACAAAAAAAATAAAATCCATTCAAATAAATAAATAATTCTAAAATAATAGAAATTAAGGTAAATCAAGGTATTTGAAACTTATGCATTCCCTTTAAATGAATTGTGACCTTCAGTCTACTAACCCCATCTATTACAGAACTAAAAGTTAAAGCTTTGGAAGACATTCAATACAAATCAGTCACCAAAAGGCCTGCAGCAAGAGATTTAGCTGTTCGTTTGTAGTTTTTTTCATGGCATGTTTAGTAAACTGTGCTGTACTGGGCCCAGTAGCTCCAGTTTGGCCTCTACTTTGTACTATACATCGCAGACCAGCTGTCTCATACATCAAACTACTGAATAACTAATAATTTTATCTAAATTGATCCAGTGCTATAATTTCATTCTGTGGTCACAAAAACTAGTAAAAGTAGATGTTTTAATAACCAAATGTAAATAGGAAGATTTCGGCTGACAAGTGGCTAATTGGGTAAACCGTTTCTCTTCGATTGTTGACAAAAAAACATAGAAGTAGAAATGTAGAAAAAGTAGAATTACAGTAGATGGGACACGCTTTCAATATTTCAAGAACAGAAAGTTCGAACACAATCTCAAACAAAAACAAAATAAAAAAAGTAAATGCATGCAAAACATAATAAATGACCATTTAAAGTTAATGGAAATATTGTTCATTTTACCAACATATACTACAGAGTATCACACGTGGACTAATGATTGAAACTCAAACATCCAGCGACTTCATAGGCAACTGTTGAACGATCACACAAACTGTTCCCCGACTATCGATAGTATCCATAGACACAATAGTCCCCTGCCATTGTAAGGAAATATTGACATTGTGAGGAACCAGACTAATGTGAAATAGTTCCCTCCCATTGTAAGGAAATATTGACATTGTCAGGAACCAGACTAATGTGAAATAGTTCCCTCCCCTTGTAAGGAAATATTGACATTGTCAGGAACCAGACTAATGTGAAATAGTTCCCTCCCATTGTAAGGAAATATTGACATTGTCAGGAACCAGACTAATGTGAAATAGTTCCCTCTCATAGTAAGGGAATATTGACATTGTCAGGAACCAGACTAATGTGAAATAGTCCCCTGCCATTGTAAGGGAATATTGAATGTGTCAGGAACCAGACTGTCCATACAGACTAGCTAGTATGTGAAGTTATAAGTCCATTGAAACATCTGATCTACTACCCTCAAAACAGACACGAGGCGTCCTTTGTAGCACCTTCGCTCAAAAACAAATTTTTTTGGGTTCAAATGATATCATACCACAAAACAATGACGGGTGAAGTACAGTGTTTTTTTACGACACAGACACAAACAGATACCGTAGCAACAACGATGTAGCCTAGCATCCTGGAGTCCGATGGAAGATCTGCCCACAGCTACAGGGGGCTTTCCGCATTTCAAGTAGATTCTGGAACCGAAGTCCAAATCCCTCCAGTCTGTTTGTGTTCAATAGTTTTTGTTTTTTTTCCTCTCCTTTAACACATTGCCTCGTTATAGTCACTCTGTAAAAATATGAGGCACTTGCAAAATAAAAACAACCGTCTTGTTGAAACTAGAGGGGTGGGGTGGGAGGGGGGTTGTGTTGGAGGGCTGGGAGATGGAGGGGGAGGGGCGCCTGTCAATCAAACCTCGGAGCTGTCGCCGCCCTCCGCCGCGCCTGCCGTCATCATAGGCTCCGTGCTCGCGGACCCTTTGGGCGACCCCTTGGCCTTCTTCTCCTGCCGGGAGCGCACGGCCAGCGCCACGAAGACCACGGTCAGCAGGGCGGTGAGCAGGACGCCCACCAGGACCCCTACGATCATCACCAGCCTGTCGTCGCCCTCCTCGCTCTGGTTCAGCTCGCGGGGCACCACCCCTCTGGTCAGGGACTCCTTCTCCGGGCTGGTGCGCGGCTGGCTGCTGCGGTCCAGAGAGATGTGTAAGATGTTGGTGCCCCGGTTGTTGTCCACGCCGATCTGCTCGGCGAGGGGCGGCGGCGGCGGCGGTGGCGCCTCGTCCGCGGAGCGCCGGGAACGCGAGGACGACAGGTCGGAGGTCACGCTGATGCGGCGGCGGATGCTGCTGCTGCTGATGGAGTGGTGCTCCAGGCTTCTCTTCCCAATGCCGCGGTTGGCGTTGCCGTGGGAACGCACGGTGTAGATGGTGTGGATGTACCACTCTCGTCCGGCAGACACCTGAGGAGTGGGACAGGCAGAGAGACAGGAGACGGTCACAGGAACAAATTGAAAGATTAAAGTTATATAATATATATATATATATATATATTACTGTAATCATTATGTTTATTCAAATACTCTTTAGCCTCAAAGAGTCCACATTCAAAATCTCATATAAATTGTTTTTTATAAAATCTGTCTGTCTGTCTGTCTGTCTGTCTGTCTGTCTGTCTGTCTGTCTGTCTGTCTGTCTGTCTGTCTCTCTCTCCCACTTTATTTCCCTACCCTCCTCAGTTCCAAGGCCATTGTTCAGGGAGAGTTCAGTGAGGAACGGAGCCAGGTGATTGGCCAGCAGTAGGGGGGGGGGGAGTGGTACAAAGGTTCCAAGGCCATTGTTCTGGGAGAGTTCAGTGGGATGCACCTGCTTCTGCTTGGCACCCCTCTCAAGGACAGAGCACCCCTCCCCCTCCCTCTCCCTCTCCCTCTCCCTTTCTCCCTCTCTCATGTTCACTTGTGAACCATCAGCCAAAGCTAACTGCAGGCCGTCACCATGTCCCTCTTACAGAGAACGAGACATGAATCACTGAGGAAGCAGGGGGAGCTGGAACACAGACCTGGAACAGGGCTGAGGAGTCCATCCGGAAGCCGTCGGAGCCGGGCTGTCGGACCAGAACCAGAGCCTGGGGGTCGTCCACGGCGAGGAGGGCGTTGAAGGCCACGTTTCCAAACACACGGGCCTGGGTCTCTGGCTGGGCCTTGTCCTGGAAGGAGAGAGTACACACACAGGAGTCTTACACAGGACGCTTATACACAATATGATCAACTCTGAAGTACTTTATATGTGTCAATGTCGATTTGTCAACAAGCGGAATAGACAATACGAAAGGAAGGAAGGAAGGAAAGAAAGAAAGAAAGAAAGAACAAAAGAAAGAAAGAATGAAAAAAAAACTTCATTCCTACATATGCTAAAAATGTTTAAAATATTTGTGTGCTCACAATGATTTTGAATCTGTACAGCAGAGATGGGGAATCGGCCAGACAGCCAAACTCAAAGTTGTCTGGGCTGTACTTGGGGACATATCCATCAGCTCCTGTGCACAGGAAGATCTTCTCGATGCTACAGACGAAGGAGTCTCCAAGGTTCTGCACAGGGTCCACCATCACGCGACCGTAGATGATATCACCTGAAATATTAAGAAAGAGGCATTGATTTGATCAATAAACAACATAGGTATATCTAGACAGAGCAAAATGTACAAGAACACTCTTTTTTAACATCAACGCAAATACTGCATGCAAAAAACAAACACAAACCAAGAACGCACACTTACACCAAACGCAAATAATCAAAATCCCTAACCAGACATCATTAAAGCAATTGAGAGTTTGAAGGGAAGGCTAGGGACTTGTGCGTGTTTGCCTTTAGGCAAGTCAAGGCAAGGCAAGGCAAGATGAAGCAAATGTATGTGTATTGCACATTTCATACACATACACAAATTCAAAGTTCAAAGTGCTTTAGGCAAGCAGGCCAACAACACTGCTTGTAATAAAACGATAGGAATAAATCAAATCAAATGTATTTGTATAAAACATTTCATAAACAACGGCAATTCATTGTGCTTAAAGCAACTATAGGTAACTTTTTTTATATTGAGGTATTATCAATACATTTCTTCTGATTGCACATTGTAATGTCTATAGGAGAATGAAAAAAAAAGTGGTTCAAATCAGTCCTCCTGAAGTCTCAATATTTAACACTAATTTTTTCTGCCACCGGGTACAATCTTCTGTGAAACTCGAATTGCTTTATGGCACAAGGAAGTGCATCACTAAATCATCAAGAGATGCCCATATTTGGAGAATAGTCGTTGATCATGCTAGTGATATGCAGTGACCACGAGCAACCTGCACGTCTACTTTGAAACGGTGAGGAAAAATAATTACACCAGGCAAACGGCAGGGGATCGCCAAAATCACCTCCTACAGCGAAACTGCCTCGAGTAACTTTAATAATATAGGAATCTACCCTGGGAGAAGGCCGTGTCCGTCTCCTGTCCGAAGCCCATGGATCCGTCAGACAGCCACAAGGTCCTCTTAGACATCAGGATCATCTGAGTGTTCAGACTGAACTCTGCAGCCACCGGGTCGCTAACCTGGGGACCAACACACACAGCAGTTACACAACCTGGGGGCCAACACACACCAGTTACACAACCTGGGGGCCAACACACACACCAGTTACACAACCTGGGGACCAACATACACACCAGTTACACAACCTGGGGGCCGACACACACACCAGTTACACAACCTGGGGACCGAGCACACACACCCGTTACACAACCTGGGGGCCAACACACACACCCGTTACACAACC